>JAEHOC010000296.1:0-23961 GCA_016834605.1 Chlamydomonas incerta | reverse complement strand
CACTGTCTCCGCAGCCGCCACAGCCATGTACAGTGGCACCAGCCCCACCGGCCTGTTTCGCGTGCAGCCGGTCTGTACGGCGTCGCAGCAACAGCTTCTGGCGGCCATTGACCGCAAGGTTCCGGCGGATCTGCAGGCCGCCGCGGAGGGGGCAGGGGACGGCGCCCTCAGTGATACCGAGCTGATGGCAGCGCTGGCTGGCTCCGCCAATGGTAAAGCGCCGGGGTCGGACGGGGTCCCCTACGAGGTGTACAAGGTGTTCTGGGCGCTGCTGGGTCCGCGCTTGTGTGCTGCTGCTGCCGCTGCCTTTGCTGCTGCTGCAGACGCCCACGATGGCGGCGAAATGGCGGCGGCGCTGCCCGCCTCCTGGCGGGAGGGCATCATCACCCTCATCTACAAGGGCAAAAGCCTGGACCGCGCCGAGCTGGCGTCCTACCGGCCCATCACGCTGCTCAACTGCGACTTCAAGATGGTGTCCAAGGCCGTCAGCGCCCGCCTGCAGCCCGCCCTGGATGCAGTTGTGGATGAGCTGCAGACCGCATTCATCACCGGCCGCTGGATTGGAGACAACGCGCTGTACCTCCAAGGCCTGATCGAATGGATGCGCCTGGACGTGGGCGCGGACGGCACGCCACGGCAGGGTGGTGCGCTGTACTTCTTGGACATTGAAAAGGCGTATGACCGGGTGCACCGGCAGTGGCTGTATGCGTCCGCGGAGGGACTGGGGTTTGGGCCGCGCATGCTGCGCTGGATCCGCCTGATCACTGCCAACGGCTCTGCCCGCGTGTGTGTGAACGGGATGCTCTCTGACGCCTTCCCAGTGCTGAACGGCTTGCCGCAGGGCAGCACCGCCTCACCACCGCTGTGGGTCATCCAGCTGCAGCCACTGACGTCCTTTCTGCGGCGGCAGGTGGAGCAAGGGGCGCTCCGCACGCCCCTGCTACCCAGCGGCGAGCAGGCGCCGCCTGCCGCCCACCACGCTGACGACACGACCCTCACGGCGCGCGACCCGGCGGTGGACGGGCCGGTACTGATGGCGGCAGTTCAGCTGTTCTGCCGCGCGTCCAACGCCCGTGTTCATCCGGACAAGAGCAAGGCCATGGGCCTCGGCAGGTTTGCGCACCTGACGGGCCCCTGCCCACACACGGGGGTGCCGTTTACCACTGGCGCTGTGACACACCTGGGTGTGCCTCTGTCGTGGGACTCTGATGCGGCTGCAGCGGACCTGTACACCCGGCGGGCTCGCGGCATGGCGTTTGTGGCGCGTCTGTGGGCTGCCCTGTCCCTGACTCTCGTTGGCCGTGTGCACATTGCGAAGCAGGTGCTGGCGTCGAAGCTGGCCTACCATTTCAGCTTCCTCAACCCGTCGCCGGCGCAGCTGAAGGAACTCACCGGCCTGGTGGACCACTTTGCTGCGCGCTCCATGCACGCTGAGGACGCCAGCCTGGTGTCGCACGGGAACCCGCTCCTGCTGCCTAAGCGGGAAACGGCCTGTCTGCCGTACAAGGATGGGGGTGTCAACCACGTCGACCTGCCTGCGTTCCTGTCTGCCCTGCAAGCTAAGACTTTCGCCCTGCTTGCCCAGCCAGGCCGGCAACCCTGGAAGACGCTCACCCGGGCGCTGCTTACCCATGTGCGCCCGGACTCCGCCACCACGTGGGCGTGGGTGTACAGCGACGCGCCGGCGCCAGCGGGGCTACCTGCCCGGCTGGCGGCCGCGGTGGGCCACGTGCGGAGC
Organism: Chlamydomonas incerta; assembly: GCA_016834605.1. Classification (NCBI taxonomy): domain Eukaryota; kingdom Viridiplantae; phylum Chlorophyta; class Chlorophyceae; order Chlamydomonadales; family Chlamydomonadaceae; genus Chlamydomonas; species Chlamydomonas incerta. Next base: position 22,223 of record JAEHOC010000296.1, on the reverse strand, counting down.
GCGGGCGTGGAGCTGCATCCGCCCGGAGGATGATTCCTCAAAAAAAATCCGCCGCAGCCAGCCGCCCAGCCGCCAGCGGCGCCGCCGCAGTGGCGGGTTAGCCTGGACCAGCTGTGGGTGGCTAACGCTGCGGGCGCTGTGTCCTACGTCCACTACACGGGGCGGCTCTTGGAGCCTGGGCCTGGCGCGCTGCCCCCGCCGGTGGATGGCGCGTGGCAGCCTGCCTGTGTGCTGCAGCAACGCAAGCCGCGGCACCTGTGGACCTTTGCAGAGCGGGCGGGGTACGATGCAGCAGCCCCAGGGGAACGGGCGGGGGCGTGGCCTCGGGCGCCGTACTTCCTGGCGCCGGAGGCTGGGGTGGTGGTGCACCCGGAGCACTGCCGGATTGCGGGTGTCAGCTTGGCAGACTACACGGTGCGGGACGTGCGGCGGGCCATCACGGCGGCCAACCCGGCCGCCCCTCCGGCTCCAGCCCGCCCTGCCGCCCTGCCGTGCCCGGCGCCAGCGCAGCAGGCGGGGGGCTCGGGGACCCCGCCAGCGGCACAGTCTCGGCTGGCGGCGCGGGAGGCGGAGTGGCAGCGGGCAGCGGCGCAGCTGACCACCACGGCGGCGCAGCACTTCCACAATAACCCGGTGGCTCTGGACCCCTGGCTCCACCGCACCTCAGCGGCAGCCGGGCATCAGAACACGCCGACGAGAGCACTGCAGTCGTATGCGTCCCCGTCCCAGCAGTCGGGTGAGGGGCCGCGGCGATCCGCGCGGCTGCAGGAGCAGGCGGCGAACGGGGCGGGGCCTAGCACGGGGCCTGCCACAGCGGCGGCGGCAGCCGCAGCGGCGGTGGAGGGCGACCCTCGCACGCCGCCCCCGGATGCGTCCCTTCTGCGGGGTACGTGGCGGAGGCTGTGGGAAAGCCACGCCAGTCGGGGGGCAAAGGTGCTGGTGTACCGGCTGCAACATGCTTACCTGCCTTGCGGGCTGTACCGGGCGGGCAAGGGCATTCGGCCACGGGTGACCACGGGGTGTGGGGGGTTGGGGGCGCACTGTCCTTACCCCGCCTGCGGGCCACCTGGCCCGCGGGCGTGGGCCAGCCTGACGCACATCTTCCTGGAGTGTCCAGCGTATGCGCAGGCGAGGACGTGGCTGCAGCAGCTGTGGGCCTGCGTGGCGCCCCAGGCAGCGGCGCCGCCAGTGACGGACGCGGCCTTCATGCTGGGTGACGACATGGGGGTGTGGGCCTCAGGCCCGCGGGGGGCGGGCGCGCTGCTGTGGAGCACGTTGCGGGCCACCTTCTTGTACGCCGTCTGGTGTGCTTACTGGTCCCGTGAGCCTGCTAAGCAGACGCGGCCGCGGTGGGCCACGTGCGGAGCGCGGGCGTGGAGCTGCATCCGCCGCAGCCAGCCGCCCAGCCGCCAGCGGCGCCGCCGCAGTGGCGGGTTAGCCTGGACCAGCTGTGGGTGGCTAACGCTGCGGGCGCTGTGTCCTACGTCCACTACACGGGGCGGCTCTTGGAGCCTGGGCCTGGCGCGCTGCCCCCGCCGGTGGATGGCGCGTGGCAGCCTGCCTGTGTGCTGCAGCAACGCAAGCCGCGGCACCTGTGGACCTTTGCAGAGCGGGCGGGGTACGATGCAGCAGCCCCAGGGGAACGGGCGGGGGCGTGGCCTCGGGCGCCGTACTTCCTGGCGCCGGAGGCTGGGGTGGTGGTGCACCCGGAGCACTGCCGGATTGCGGGTGTCAGCTTGGCAGACTACACGGTGCGGGACGTGCGGCGGGCCATCACGGCGGCCAACCCGGCCGCCCCTCCGGCTCCAGCCCGCCCTGCCGCCCTGCCGTGCCCGGCGCCAGCGCAGCAGGCGGGGGGCTCGGGGACCCCGCCAGCGGCACAGTCTCGGCTGGCGGCGCGGGAGGCGGAGTGGCAGCGGGCAGCGGCGCAGCTGACCACCACGGCGGCGCAGCACTTCCACAATAACCCGGTGGCTCTGGACCCCTGGCTCCACCGCACCTCAGCGGCAGCCGGGCAGCAGAACACGCCGACGAGAGCACTGCAGTCGTATGCGTCCCCGTCCCAGCAGTCGGGTGAGGGGCCGCGGCGATCCGCGCGGCTGCAGGAGCAGGCGGCGAACGGGGCGGGGCCTAGCACGGGGCCTGCCACAGCGGCGGCGGCAGCCGCAGCGGCGGTGGAGGGCGACCCTCGCACGCCGCCCCCGGATGCGTCCCTTCTGCGGGGTACGTGGCGGAGGCTGTGGGAAAGCCACGCCAGTCGGGGGGCAAAGGTGCTGGTGTACCGGCTGCAACATGCTTACCTGCCTTGCGGGCTGTACCGGGCGGGCAAGGGCATTCGGCCACGGGTGACCACGGGGTGTGGGGGGTTGGGGGCGCACTGTCCTTACCCCGCCTGCGGGCCACCTGGCCCGCGGGCGTGGGCCAGCCTGACGCACATCTTCCTGGAGTGTCCAGCGTATGCGCAGGCGAGGACGTGGCTGCAGCAGCTGTGGGCCTGCGTGGCGCCCCAGGCAGCGGCGCCGCCAGTGACGGACGCGGCCTTCATGCTGGGTGACGACATGGGGGTGTGGGCCTCAGGCCCGCGGGGGGCGGGCGCGCTGCTGTGGAGCACGTTGCGGGCCACCTTCTTGTACGCCGTCTGGTGTGCTTACTGGTCCCGTGAGCCTGCTAAGCAGACGTCGGAGCACGTGGTTCGGGAGGTGGTCAGCGAGCTGCGCAGGGTGATGCAGCTGCGTTTCACTGCCGCCACGCTAACCCCTGAAACCCTGTCGGCTCTGCCCACACAGCTTCTCACCGCGCAGCTCAAGGCGGCTAAGCTGGAGCACTTTGTGGCCATCTGGACGGCAGGTGGCGCGTTTTGTGAAGTGGAGGAGGTTCAGGGTGGGTCACCGAAGTTGAACTTGCGGCTGACGCTTGCATCACCTGTGCAGGCCCCCTAGGTTTCCTTATGGGCGGCGGTTTATCCCAGGCGCTGGCGTGGCGTATCTTCGTCATCAGCTTACCTGGCGCCCATGTGTACTAGCTCTGGCTGGCGTTGCAGCACCAGGGCGGCTGTGGAGCTTCCTGCACAGCTTTCTAGCAGCGGGTTGGAGCCCGTTTAGGCAGCGCCACGTCTGGCCCTTTCAGTGTTTCTGCTTGTGTTTCCTTTGGCGGTTTTCCTGGGGTGTTGCTGAAGCAACCGACTTGTGGGGGTGGGGTGGGTTCGGGCGGAGTAAGTGCTGGTAGCGCTGGTGTTTCTGGCGCGCAGTGGTGTGTTTTCCAGGTGGAGGTGTTTCTGGCGGTTAGGCTGTGTTGTAGGTTTTTTTTTTGAGGAAACATCCTTACAAGGTTGAACAGGGGCAGACGCACTGCCCCCCTGCTGACCGAAGACAGCCTGGGCCCCGAGACCAGAACCCTGACAGGGCAAGAAGAGAAGAGAAGAGAAGAAAAGAAAACGAAAAACAACAAACCTCCAAGCAAACGCCAACACCCACCCGCACCCACCCCACCCGCACCCACCCCACCCCGACCCGGCAGACAGAGCAGGAGGCTGGCCCCCCCACCCCCCGGGAGGGGTTTCCCAAAAACACCGCCAGACCTAACCGAAGCACCAATCTACAACACAGCCTTACCGCCAGAAACACCTCCACCTGGAAAACACACCACTGCGCGCCAGAAACACCAGCGCTACCAGCACTTACTCCGCCCGAACCCACCCCACCCCCACAAGTCGGTTGCTTCAGCAACACCCCAGGAAAACCGCCAAAGGAAACACAAGCAGAAACACTGAAAGGGCCAGACGTGGCGCTGCCTAAACGGGCTCCAACCCGCTGCTAGAAAGCTGTGCAGGAAGCTCCACAGCCGCCCTGGTGCTGCAACGCCAGCCAGAGCTAGTACACATGGGCGCCAGGTAAGCTGATGACGAAGATACGCCACGCCAGCGCCTGGGATAAACCGCCGCCCATAAGGAAACCTAGGGGGCCTGCACAGGTGATGCAAGCGTCAGCCGCAAGTTCAACTTCGGTGACCCACCCTGAACCTCCTCCACTTCACAAAACGCGCAAGGTTGGTGCTTCGGTTCGGTCTGGCGGTGTTTTTGGGAAACCCCTCCCGGGGGGTGGGGGGGCCAGCCTCCTGCTCTGTCTGCCGGGTCGGGGTGGGGTGGGTGCGGGTGGGGTGGGTGCGGGTGGGTGTTGGCGTTTGCTTGGAGGTTTGTTGTTTTTCGTTTTCTTTTCTTCTCTTCTCTTCTCTTCTTGCCCTGTCAGGGTTCTGGTCTCGGGGACCAGGCTGTCTTCGGTCAGCAGGGGGGCAGTGCGTCTGCCCCTGTTCAACCTTGTAAGGATGATTCCTCAAAAAAAAAAAGCACACGCCAGGTTAGAGGGGTCCGAGGTGGTGGGATAGCCGCCCGCCTGCAGCACCAAATCAGTGCGACCGCGGAAAGCCCCCCACGCAGGGCCCCCTACCATCTTGACCGTGACGGTGTAGGTGCCTGGAATGATGGGCCGGGTGTCCACCGGCACGTGAACCGTGAGAACAGCTTCCTTCTGTTTTAGGCTTCTTAAGACCTACGAACCACTGTGAAGCGGTTTGCATTTGTGGGCTCACTCGTTTTTCGTCCGTCCACTTTGCAGCTGTAGCGTGGCACTCCCTTTTTTTTTTAGGAATCATCCTTACAAGGTTGAACAGAGGCAGACGCGCTGCCCCCCTGCTGCCTGAAGACAGCCTGGTCCCCAAGACCAGAACCCTGACAGGGCAAGAAGAGAAGATAAGAAAAGAGAAGAGAAGAGAAGAAAGCCCCATGCACCTAAACGCCTAGCTGCTGCGCTGCTCCACACACCAAGTGGTATAAACCGCTATACACCTCAAGCGGCAGCGCCACGCAACACCCCCTCTCCCTACTGCCCAGATAAACTAAGACAGACAACAGAGCTCTCCAGTTGGCAGGCCCAGAGCGCCTCTTGAGTCTTGTCTAGAGTTCCCCAGTTGGGAGGCCACGAGCTCAGCTCGATGGGTCTTGAATCTTGTCCAGCCGGCCCAGAGGTCAGCTCGATGGGTCTTGAATCTTGTCCAGCAGGCCCAGAGCTCAGCTCGATGGGTCTTGAATCTTGTCCAGCAGGCCCAGAGCTCAGCTCGATGGGTCTTGAATCTTGTCCAGCCGGCCCAGAGGTCAGCTCGATGGGTCTTGAATCTTGTCCAGCAGCCCAGAGCTCAGCTCGATGGGTCTTGAATCTTGTCCAGCAGGCCCAGAGCTCAGCTCGATGGGTCTTGAATCTTGTCCAGCAGGCCCAGAGCTCAGCTTGATGGGTCTTGAATCTTGTCCAGCAGGCCCAGAGCTCAGCTCGATGGGTCTTGAATCTTGTCCAGCAGGCCCAGAGCTCAGCTTGATGGGTCTTGAATCTTGTCCAGCCGGCCCAGAGCTCAGCTCGATGGGTCTTGCATCTTGTCCAGCAGGCCCAGAGCTCAGCTCGATGGGTCTTGCATCTTGTCCAGCAGGCCCTGAGTACCCGGAGCCCAGCTCCACAGGTCTTGAATCTTGTCCAACAGGCCCGGAACCCACCTCGACGGATCTTGAATCTTGTCCAGAACTCTCCATCTGGCAGTAAACGCTTTAGCCAAACCAAACCAGGCTGGCAAAAGGTGCTCCTCGTGAAGATGTTAAAATGCCGAAAGTGAAGACGTTGCCAAGCTTGTCGACGACGGGCTCATGGCGACCAATAAGAAGCGATCAGTATGGAAACATGATCGCGTCAGCTGCTTGGACGAAATAGCAACGCTTCGTGCTCGCCGAGATGTTAGAATGCCAAAAACCAGGATGTCGCGGACTCCACGATAGCTGCCACCATAACTGTAATTATACCTCGAGTGTGGTAAATTAACGGACCCATAAGTGGCTGAGGCCTATGGAGCGACGGAGACGAATTGTCGCGCAACTGGCACTGGTTGACCCACTGAAAAACGAGGTCGCCGAGCTCCACGACTGCACAAACATAGTTCTTGGTATCTCAAAAGCAATATTAGAAAGCTGTAAGAGCGCTAAGAAGCCCTGGAAACCTTTGGGGCTGTAGCTGAAAAGCCACAGCCCCAAAGAAGAGAAGAAGCGAAAGAGAAGAATTAAAGTAAAGTAAAGTCTGGCCCTCTCCAGCGCCCTTCGAAGATACGCCACGCCAGCGCCTGGGATAAACCGCCGCCCATAAGGAAACCTAGGGGGCCTGCACAGGTGATGCAAGCGTCAGCCGCAAGTTCAACTTCGGTGACCCACCCTGAACCTCCTCCACTTCACAAAACGCGCCACCTGCCGTCCAGATGGCCACAAAGTGCTCCAGCTTAGCCGCCTTGAGCTGCGCGGTGAGAAGCTGTGTGGGCAGAGCCGACAGGGTTTCAGGGGTTAGCGTGGCGGCAGTGAAACGCAGCTGCATCACCCTGCGCAGCTCGCTGACCACCTCCCGAACCACGTGCTCCGACGTCTGCTTAGCAGGCTCACGGGACCAGTAAGCACACCAGACGGCGTACAAGAAGGTGGCCCGCAACGTGCTCCACAGCAGCGCGCCCGCCCCCCGCGGGCCTGAGGCCCACACCCCCATGTCGTCACCCAGCATGAAGGCCGCGTCCGTCACTGGCGGCGCCGCTGCCTGGGGCGCCACGCAGGCCCACAGCTGCTGCAGCCACGTCCTCGCCTGCGCATACGCTGGACACTCCAGGAAGATGTGCGTCAGGCTGGCCCACGCCCGCGGGCCAGGTGGCCCGCAGGCGGGGTAAGGACAGTGCGCCCCCAACCCCCCACACCCCGTGGTCACCCGTGGCCGAATGCCCTTGCCCGCCCGGTACAGCCCGCAAGGCAGGTAAGCATGTTGCAGCCGGTACACCAGCACCTTTGCCCCCCGACTGGCGTGGCTTTCCCACAGCCTCCGCCACGTACCCCGCAGAAGGGACGCATCCGGGGGCGGCGTGCGAGGGTCGCCCTCCACCGCCGCTGCGGCTGCCGCCGCCGCTGTGGCAGGCCCCGTGCTAGGCCCCGCCCCGTTCGCCGCCTGCTCCTGCAGCCGCGCGGATCGCCGCGGCCCCTCACCCGACTGCTGGGACGGGGACGCATACGACTGCAGTGCTCTCGCCGGCGTGTTCTGCTGCCCGGCTGCCGCTGAGGTGCGGTGGAGCCAGGGGTCCAGAGCCACCGGGTTATTGTGGAAGTGCTGCGCCGCCGTGTTGGTCAGCTGCGCCGCTGCCCGCTGTCGCGGTCCCGAGTCCCACGACAGAGGCACACCCAGGTGTGTCACAGCGCCAGTGGTAAACGGCACCCCCGTGTGTGGGCAGGGGCCCGTCAGGTGCGCAAACCTGCCGAGGCCCATGGCCTTGCTCTTGTCCGGATGAACACGGGCGTTGGACGCGCGGCAGAACAGCTGAACTGCCGCCATCAGTACCGGCCCGTCCACCGCCGGGTCGCGCGCCGTGAGGGTCGTGTCGTCAGCGTGGTGGGCGGCAGGCGGCGCCTGCTCGCCGCTGGGTAGCAGGGGCGTGCGGAGCGCCCCTTGCTCCACCTGCCGCCGCAGAAAGGACGTCAGTGGCTGCAGCTGGATGACCCACAGCGGTGGTGAGGCGGTGCTGCCCTGCGGCAAGCCGTTCAGCACTGGGAAGGCGTCAGAGAGCATCCCGTTCACACACACGCGGGCAGAGCCATTGGCAGTGATCAGGCGCCAGGCTGCCTTGGCAGTAGGGTGGTAGTGCGTCTACCTCCGCAACCTTGTAAGGATGATTCTCAAAAAAAAAGGCGGATCCAGCGCAGCATGCGCGGCCCAAACCCCAGTCCCTCCGCGGACGCATACAGCCACTGCCGGTGCACCCGGTCATACGCCTTTTCAATGTCCAAGAAGTACAGCGCACCACCCTGCCGTGGCGTGCCGTCCGCGCCCACGTCCAGGCGCATCCATTCGATCAGGCCTTGGAGGTACAGCGCGTTGTCTCCAATCCAGCGGCCGGTGATGAATGCGGTCTGCAGCTCATCCACAACTGCATCCAGGGCGGGCTGCAGGCGGGCGCTGACGGCCTTGGACACCATCTTGAAGTCGCAGTTGAGCAGCGTGATGGGCCGGTAGGACGCCAGCTCGGCGTGGTCCAGGCTTTTGCCCTTGTAGATGAGGGTGATGATGCCCTCCCGCCAGGAGGCGGGCAGCGCCGCCGCCATTTCGCCGCCATCGTGGGCGTCTGCAGCAGCAGCAAAGGCAGCGGCAGCAGCAGCACACAAGCGCGGACCCAGCAGCGCCCAGAACACCTTGTACACCTCGTAGGGGACCCCGTCCGACCCCGGCGCTTTACCATTGGCGGAGCCAGCCAGCGCTGCCATCAGCTCGGTATCACTGAGGGCGCCGTCCCCTGCCCCCTCCGCGGCGGCCTGCAGATCCGCCGGAACCTTGCGGTCAATGGCCGCCAGAAGCTGTTGCTGCGACGCCGTACAGACCGGCTGCACGCGAAACAGGCCGGTGGGGCTGGTGCCACTGTACATGGCTGTGGCGGCTGCGGAGACAGTGTTGCGCGTGCCCGGCCCCGTGAGCGCCACAGGCGCCGGTTGCCCCGGCACCTTCAAGTGCGTGATGGGCTCCTGCGCGCCCGCGGCTGGCTCGTCCGCCTGCCGATGGAACCAGCGAGTGCCCCGCTCCCCATGCTCCTCCATGAGCGCAGCGCGGGCATTGTGGCTGGCCGCTGCGGCAGCGGCCCGCTCCTCCCGCACCGCCAAGTTGGCCATGGCCGCAGCCTGACGCTGCGCGGCGCTGGCACCCGGCCGGTCGGCCAGGGCAGCGGCCGCGTCTGCGGCCAGCACCACGCCATGCAGCCCATCCCGGGTCTGGCGTGCATGCCGACGGTGGATGCTGGTGGCGGCCCACGTGACGGGCTAGGGGCCGCCTCCTGACTTTTTTTTTTTGAGGAATCATCCTTACAAGGTTGAACAGGGGCAGACGCACTGCCCCCCTGCTGACCGAAGACAGCCTGGTCCCCGAGACCAGAACCCTGACAGGGCAAGAAGAGAAGAGAAGAGAAGAGAACACACCTAAACGCCTAGCTGCTGTGCTGCTCCACACACCAAGCGGCATAAACCGCTCTACACCTCAAGCAGCAGCGCCACACAACACCCCCTCTCCCTACTGCCCAGAGCAAACTAAGACAGACAACAGAGCTCTCCAGTTCGCAGGCCCAGAGTCTTGTCCAGAGTTCCCCAGTTGGGAGGCCCAGAGCTCAGCTCCATGGGTCTTGAATCTTGTCCAGCAGGCCCAGAGCTCAGCTCCATGGGTCTTGAATCTTGTCCAGCAGGCCCAGAGCTCAGCTCCATGGGTCTTGAATCTTGTCCAGCAAGCCCAGAGCTCAGCTCCATGGGTCTTGAATCTTGTCCAGCAGGCCCAGAGCTCAGCTCCATGGGTCTTGAATCTTGTCCAGCAGGCCCAGAGCTCAGCTCCATGGGTCTTGAATCTTGTCCAGCAAGCCCAGAGCTCAGCTCCATGGGTCTTGAATCTTGTCCAGCAGGCCCAGAGCTCAGCTCCATGGGTCTTGAATCTTGAAACTTGTCCAGCAGGCCCAGAGCTCAGCTCCATGGGTCTTGAAACTTGTCCAGCAAGCCCAGAGCTCAGCTCCATGGGTCTTGAAACTTGTCCAGCAGGCCCAGAGCTCAGCTCCATGGGTCTTGAAACTTGTCCAGCAGGCCCAGAGCTCAGCTCCATGGGTCTTGAATCTTGTCCAGCAGGCCCAGAGCTCAGCTCCATGGGTCTTGAATCTTGTCCAGCAAGCCCAGAGCTCAGCTCCATGGGTCTTGAATCTTGTCCAGCAGGCCCAGAGCCCAGCTCCATGGGTCTTGAATCTTGTCCAGCAGGCCCAGAGCTCAGCTCCATGGGTCTTGAAACTTGTCCAGCAAGCCCAGAGCTCAGCTCCATGGGTCTTGAAACTTGTCCAGCAGGCCCAGAGCTCAGCTCCATGGGTCTTGAATCTTGTCCAGCAGGCCCAGAGCTCAGCTCCATGGATCTTGAATCTTGTCCAGCCCAGCTCCATGGGTCTTGAATCTTGTCCAACAGGCCCGGAGCTCAGCTCGACGGGTCTTGAATCTTGTCCCGAGGTCTTCAGTTGGCAGTAAACGCTTTAACCAAGCCAAACCAGGCTGGCGAAAGGTGCTTCTCGTGAAGATGTTAAAATGCCGAAAGGGAAGATGTCGCCGAGCGTGTCGACGACAGGCTCAAGGCGACCAAAAAGAAGCGATGAGAATGGAAACATGATCGCTTGAACTGCTTGGGCGAAATAGCAACGCTTCGTGCTCGCCAAGATGTTAGAATGCCAAAAACCAGGATGTCGCGGACTCCACGATAGCTGCCACCATAACAGTAATTATACCTCGAGAGTGGTAAAAAAACGGACCCATAAGCGGCTGAGGCCTATGGAGCGACGGAGACGAAATGTCGCACAACTGGCACTGGTTGACCCACTAAAGAAGGAGGTCGCCGAGCTCCACGACTGCGCAAACATAGTTCCTGGTATCTCAAAAGCAATATTAGAAAGCTGTGAGAGCGCTAAGGAGCTCCGGAAAACAAAGAAAACCTTTGGGGCTGTAGCTGAAAGCCACAGCCCCAAAGAAGAGAAGAAGCGAGAGAGAAGAAGTAAAGTGAACTGTGTCACTGACTGGCATCGGTGACACAGTTCCAGTCCCCACCGACAACAAGCACCCTGTCTGTGGCAAGGTGGGGCTGCAGCCCGGCAAAGAAAGCAGGCTTGTCCGCCACGGCCGTGGGCGCATACACACACACGAAGCGCAGGCGCAGGTGCCCCACGTCCCAATCCCAACATACCACACGGCCCGCCGCATCCGTTGACGGCGGCTGCAGTACGCAGCCTGGAAGGAACAGCCGACTCCGCGCCAGGACAGCCGTCCCACAGGAGTGGGGTGACGCTGCCGGGCTGGCAGCGAGGCAGTGGCGCCACGGAAGGCACGCCCCCTGCGCGGCACGAAGGCAAGACTCCAGCGCCGTCGTGTCAGTAGCGTGGGTCTCCTGCACCATCGCCACATCCGCCCCAACTTGCTGCAGGTGCGAGACCAGCGCCCGCGCCTTGCACGGCGAGCCCAGGCCGTTGACATTCACTGTCAGCAGCCGAAGGTTCGCCGCTCCCACTGGTGGCCGCATTACGAGCCCCCGCCGGCCGCGGCAGCGCCGTGGCGGATGCGGTTGCTGTGGCTGCTGTTGCGTTTGCGGCGGCGGCCGCCACCCTGGCTGGGGGGCGCGCCGCCGCTGCTGGTGCTCATGCTAGCGGCGCCTGAGCTGGCGCTGCCGGGGCGCAATGGAGCGCTGCCCAGGCTCATGAGGCTGGAGGTACTGCGGCTGTGGTGCTGGCGTTGCCGGCGGCTGGGCGCACTGGCCCCGCCGGGGTCCGCCGGCCCACGCTTAGCAGGCCGCAGGGTGCGGGCGTCCAGGAGCACGTAGTCCATGTACGCCGTCTGCACCTGCTGCGCGGCGTCATCCAGCGGCTCCGTCACGTCGGAAGGCAGGGGCGTGCCTGCAGGCTGGGCAGAGTACAGGCGCCACCAGCTAGGGAACTCGTCGCTCAGCTGTGCCAGGACGGCGGCACGGCCGGCCGGCACGCGGCAGACGGCCCAGTCCGGAACGGCAGCGCCCTGGTCACGGAGGTAGGCAAGGAGGCGGCCGCCAAGCGCGTCACGGCCCAGCGGCGCCCACTCATACCCCTGCACATCTGCGCAGCGGTTCTGGTACGTCACGAGGTCAGAGCCGATGGCAACACACGTGTCGCGGTTTAGGCAGACGGCCCCGTACTCCGCCTCAGCGCCCGCACCCCCACCAGCGCGCCCAGCGGTGTCGGCCGAAACCCCAGCCGGCGCGCCCATGCCCCTGCCCCTGCCCTTACCACCACCCGCCGGCTGTGACGTCTGCGGTGGCGGCCCCGCCTGGGGCGGCGGCTGGGGCACGGCCCGCCCCGCTCCTCCACCCTGGCGCCCCGACCCGCTGCCCCCACCAGCCTGCTGTCCTGCGGCCGGCCGCCCCTTGGGCACGTGCGGCGGCGAGCTAGCACCGTCCTGCTGGGGTGGCGGCCCGCCGCCCAAGCGCCCTGCCCGCTGCTGCGGGAGCTGGGCGGGGGCACAGCGCCCTTTGGGGCGGGGCTGTTGCTGCTGCGGCGGCGGCTGCGGTGCGTGCGCGGCTGGTTGCACCCGTCGCCCACGCCCTGACGCCGCCGTGGCAGCGCCATCGCCCGCCCCGTCCTGTCCACCCAGCGTGGCAAGGACCCCAAACCGGGAGCCAGTCCCGGGCCCGGGCGACTGGCGCTGCTGCTCCTGCTGCTGCTGTTGCTGTACCCGCCGTTGCTGCTGGAGATTGAGTTCCGCCATATCGGCCAAGTACCGCCGCATCATCACTTGCATTGCTATTTTACTTTACTTTACTTTACTTTACTTTACTTTACTTCTCCTCTCTTGCTTCTTCTCTTCTTTGGGGCTGTGGCTTTCAGCTACAGCCCCAAAGGTTTTCTTTGTTTCCGGGGCCCCTTAGCGCTCTCACAGCTTTCTAATATTGCTTTTGAGATACCAGGAACTATGTTTGCGCAGTCGTGGAGCTCGGCGACCTCGTTCTTTAGTGGGTCAACCAGTGCCAGTTGTGCTCTCTGTCGCTCCATAGGCCTCAGCCGCTTATGGGTCCGTTTACTTACCACTCTCGAGGTATAATTACGGTTATGGTGGCAGCTATCGTGGAGTCCGCGACATCCTGGTTTTTGGCATTCTAACATCTTGGCGAGCACGAAGCGTTGCTATTTCGCCCAAGCAATTGATGCGATCATGTTTCCATTCTCATCGCTTCTTTTTGGTCGCCTTGAGCCTGTCGTCGACACGCTCGGCGACATCTTCCCTTTCGGCATTTTAACATCTTCACGAGGAGCACCTTTCGCCAGCCTGGCTTGGTTTGGTTAAAGCGTTTAATTCCAACTGAAGAGCTCTGGACAAGATTCAAGACCCATGGAGCTGAGCTCTGGGCCTGCTGGACAAGTTTCAAGACCCATGGAGCTGAGCTCTGGGCCTGCTGGACAAGTTTCAAGACCCATGGAGCTGAGCTCTGGGCCTGCTGGACAAGATTCAAGATTCAAGACCCATGGAGCTGAGCCCTGGGCCTGCTGGACAAGATTCAAGACCCATGGAGCTGAGCTCTGGGCCTGCTGGACAAGATTCAAGACCCATGGAGCTGAGCTCTGGGCCTGCTGGACAAGTTTCAAGACCCATGGAGCTGAGCTCTGGGCCTGCTGGACAAGATTCAAGACCCATGGAGCTGAGCTCTGGGCCTGCTGGACAAGTTTCAAGACCCATGGAGCTGAGCTCTGGGCCTGCTGGACAAGTTTTAAGATTCAAGACCCATGGAGCTGAGCTCTGGGCCTGCTGGACAAGATTCAAGACCCATGGAGCTGAGCTCTGGGCCTGCTGGACAGGATTCAAGACCCATGGAGCTGAGCTCTGGGCCTGCTGGACAAGTTTCAAGACCCATGGAGCTGAGCTCTGGGCCTGCTGGACAATTTTCAAGACCCATCGAGCTGAGCTCTGGGCCTGCTGGACAAGTTTCAAGATTCAAGACCCATGGAGATGAGCTCTGGGCCTGCTGGACAAGATTCAAGACCCATGGAGCTGAGCTCTGGGCCTGCTGGACAATTTTCAAGACCCATCGAGCTGAGCTCTGGGCCTCCCAACTGGGGAACTCTTGACAAGACTCAAGAGGAGCTCTGGGCCTGCCAACTGGAGAGCTCTGTTGTCTGTCTTAGTTTGCTCTGGGCAGTAGGGAGACGGGGTGTTGTGTGGTGCTGCCGCTTGAGGTGTAGAGCGGTTTATGCCGCTTGGTGTGTGGAGCAGCACAGCAGCTAGGCGTTTAGGTGCGTGGGGCTTTCTTTTCTTCTCTTCTCTGTTCTTCTCTCCTTGCCCTGTCAGGGTTCTGGTCTCGGGGACCAGGCTGTCTTTGGTCAGCAGGGGGGCAGTGCGTCTGCCCCTGTTCAACCTTGTAAGGATGATTCCTCAAAAAAAAAAACTTGCAGCTGCTGCGCCTGCCGAGTGGCTGCCCGCTGATCAAAGGGCAGCTGTGGCGCTGGAGCCCCACTGGGCTGCTGCTGCGCGCCTGCCGGCCCTGCATCAGCAGCGCGAGGCCTGGCCACCGGCGGCCCCCCCCACGCCTGCCGACGGCTGCCCCCCGCTAACCCCTCCCGCTGCCACACGCTGCTGTGGAGAGGGCCGCTGCTGCCGCTCAGCCCTCAGGGCAGCTGCAGCAGCACGGGTGCTTCCCCCCGCCACCCAAGCTGGCAGCGAGGGCGAGGCCACGGCGGGTGGCACGCTGGCGCCACCAGCGGCAGCCGCTGCGTCACCCAAACCCGCCGCCTCCTGCATCTGCACGTCCCCCACGTGGTCAACGACGTCAACACGTTTCCCACGCCGTGACGCCGCCGCGCCAGCGCCACCGCCCGCCCCGTCCCGCCCCCCTGGCGTGGTCAGGACCCCAACCTGGGAGCTGGTCTGGGGCCTGGGCGACTGCCCCTGGCGCTGCAGCTCCTGCTGCTGCTGTTGCTGTACCCGCCGTTTCTGCTGGTGGGTAAGGCCCGCCAGCTCGGCCCAGTACCGCCGCATCCCAGCGATCTGCTCCTGGTCCTGCCCGGCGGCTGCCCGCTGTTCCACGGGCGGCCGGGGCGCGGGAGCGCCACTGTGCAACTGCTGCTCGCCAGGCGGCCCAGCATCAGCAGGGCGAGGCCTAGCCGCCGGCGGCCCCCCCACGCCTGCCAACGGCTGGCCCCCGCCAAGCCCTTTTGCTGCCGCCCGCTGCTGCGAAGTGGGCTGTTGCAGCGCAGCCCGCAGGGCAGCCGCAGCAGCACGGTTGCTTCGCCCCGCCCCCAGAACTGGCAGCGGGGGCGAGGCCCCGCTGTGTGCCCCACTGGCGCCACCAGCTCCACCCGCCGCGTCACCCAAACCCGCCGCCTCCTGCATCTGCACGTCCCCGACGTGATCAACGACGTCCGCTGCGGTCGCCCTGGCAGCCGCGGGCCTCACCACACCCAAGGCGTTGCCACCCAGGTCGGCGACCCCGGCTGCAGCCGGAGCAGGGCTGCCTGCCGCAGCTGTGGTGGCTGTCCCCGCCGCCGGGGGGGCGCCACGGACCTCCACCTGCATGGGCTCCTCACCGGGCATCTCAAACTTGACACAGTGCAGGTTAGAGAGCTGCGGGTCCCAGGTGGGGCCCCGCACACAGGCAATGATGTGGTTGGTGATGCCTAGGCCTGCGGGGGCCTGGGGCTCCCCCCTGGGGCCCACCGATTTGGCGCACTGCTCTGACACCACATAAGCACACGCCAGGTTAGAGGGGTCCGAGGTGGTGGGATAGCCGCCCGCCTGCAGCACCAAATCAGTGCGACCGCGGAAAGCCCCCCACGCAGGGCCCCCTACCATCTTGACCGTGACGGTGTAGGTGCCTGGAATGATGGGCCGGGTGTCCACCGGCACGTGAACCGTGAGAACAGCCTGACCGCGCTGGAGCGGTACCGCCAGCGGCGACATGCGCACAAGCTCCGCTGTGAAGGCTGCTTTGCTGGCGCCGGGCGCACTCCGGCTGAAGGCCAGCCCCGCAAACGTGCGGGAGGGCCGGCCTGTGCTGTGCAGAGAGTGGCCCTGCAAGAGCTGCGGCTGATTGCCCTGCCTGCACATGGCGTCCAGCACTGACAACGCAGCGCTGGTCACTTCCCGGACGCCAGCTGAGGACAGCTGCTCGCCCTCTGGGAGCCCCGTGGTGGCACCCACCAGAAGGACTGGGTAGGTAGGCAGGCTGGGGCCCTGAGGCTGCGTGGTCAGGTCCTGCACGCCGTGCGCCAGGCTATGCATGGACAGGGCAAGGTGGAGCTGCAGCCCGGGGCTGAAGAACGGGCTGGCAGCGTTGCCCCCACCTGCAGGGGTGCGGTCCGCTGCCATGTCTGGCAGTGGGCGGCGATGCCCAAACGCCGGCCCCCCACACGGCACAGCGTGGGCTGCTGCGGCCGCGCCGTGTGTGGGTGTGCTGTATGGCTGGTGTTGGCCCCGGGCGTCACGGCTGCACTGAGACACCCGGCGGAACCGCCCAGGATTACCCAGCAGCTGCATAGCTACCCAAGATCAGCACTCACAGGGCAGCACAGCAGGGCAGGCGCCAGGCATCTGGGCGCCAGGCAACAAGGGCCCGATGACGTGCCCCACCCCCAAAAAACAGCCAAGTGCTGCAGGGCACACCCGACCGCCACACCCAAAGCACCCTGCTGCCCGCGCGGATGCAAATGACCAACCACAGAGGTCGATACGCCGCCTGCTCCAAGCTGGTGTAGCCCGGTGCTCGCCGAGATGTTAGGATGCCGACGAGCAAAATGTCGCCAACTCCACGGCGACACTCCTGAACCGCCAGAATCCTATTCCATAGCTGTGTCGAGTGCCAAAGCACAAGCCGGCAAAGGCTGAGAAGGGCGCTGGAGAGGGAGTGCCACGCTACAGCTGCAAAGTGGACGGACGAAAAACGAGTGAGCCCACAAATGCAAACCGCTTCACAGTGGTTCGTAGGTCTTAAGAAGCCTAAAACAGAAGGAAGCAAGTCGAACAGCGTGAGAAAACGATGCCGACAAGTTCAAAGCTGCACAGAAGATAAAGGAGGATGCAAGAGAAGCAATAGAAGAGGTTTAAGTAAAGTAAAGTAAAGTAAAGTTGCCTTGTTGCCTGGCGCCCAGATGCCTGGCGCCTGCCCTGCTGTGCTGCCCTGTGAGTGCTGATCTTGGGTAGCTATGCAGCTGCTGGGTAATCCTGGGCGGTTCCGCCGGGTGTCTCAGTGCAGCCGTGACGCCCGGGGCCAACACCAGCCATACAGCACACCCACACACGGCGCGGCCGCAGCAGCCCACGCTGTGCCGTGTGGGGGGCCGGCGTTTGGGCATCGCCGCCCACTGCCAGACATGGCAGCGGACCGCACCCCTGCAGGTGGGGGCAACGCTGCCAGCCCGTTCTTCAGCCCTGGGCTGCAGCTCCACCTTGCCCTGTCCATGCATAGCCTGGCGCACGGCGTGCAGGACCTGACCACGCAGCCTCAGGGCCCCAGTCTGCCTACCTACCCAGTCCTTCTGGTGGGTGCCACCACGGGGCTCCCAGAGGGCGAGCAGCTTTTTTTTTTTGAGGAATCATCCTTACAAGGTTGAACAGGGGCAGACGCACGGCCCCCCTGCTGCCCGAAGACAGCCTGGTCCCTGAGACCAGAACCCTGACAGGGCAAGAAGAGAAGAGAAGAGAAGAAAGCCCAACACACCTAGACACCTAGCTGCTGCGCTGCTCCACACACCAAGCGGCATAAACCGCTATACACCTCAAGCGGCAGCGCCGCGCTACAACCCATATCCCTACTGCCCAGAACAAAAAAAGACAGACAACTGAGCTCTTCAGTTGGCAGGCCCAGAGCTCCTCTTGAGTCTTGTCCAGAGTTCCCCAGTTGGGAGGCCCAGAGCTCAGCTCCATGGGTCTTGAATCTTGTCCAGCAGGCCCAGAGCTCAGCTCCATGGGTCTTGAATCTTGTCCAGCAGTCCCAGAGCTCAGCTCCATGGGTCTTGAATCTTGTCCAGCAGGCCCAGAGCTCAGCTCCATGCCACCTGTCCTCAGCTGGCGTCCGGGAAGTGACCAGCGCTGCGTTGTCAGTGCTGGACGCCATGTGCAGGCAGGGCAATCAGCCGCAGCTCTTGCAGGGCCACTCTCTGCACAGCACAGGCCGGCCCTCCCGCACGTTTGCGGGGCTGGCCTTCAGCCGGAGTGCGCCCGGCGCCAGCAAAGCAGCCTTCACAGCGGAGCTTGTGCGCATGTCGCCGCTGGCGGTACCGCTCCAGCGCGGTCAGGCTGTTCTCACGGTTCACGTGCCGGTGGACACCCGGCCCATCATTCCAGGCACCTACACCGTCACGGTCAAGATGTTGTACGGTGTACAAGGTGTTCTGGGCGCTGCTGGGTCCGCGCTTGTGTGCTGCTGCTGCCGCTGCCTTTGCTGCTGCTGCAGACGCCCACGATGGCGGCGAAATGGCGGCGGCGCTGCCCGCCTCCTGGCGGGAGGGCATCATCACCCTCATCTACAAGGGCAAAAGCCTGGACCGCGCCGAGCTGGCGTCCTACCGGCCCATCACGCTGCTCAACTGCGACTTCAAGATGGTGTCCAAGGCCGTCAGCGCCCGCCTGCAGCCCGCCCTGGATGCAGCTGTGGATGAGCTGCAGACCGCGTTCATCACCGGCCGCTGGATTGGAGACAACGCGCTGTACCTCCAAGGCCTGATCGAATGGATGCGCCTGGACGTGGGCGCGGACGGCACGCCACGGCAGGGTGGTGCGCTGTACTTCTTGGACATTGAAAAGGCGTATGACCGGGTGCACCGGCAGTGGCTGTATGCGTCCGCGGAGGGACTGGGGTTTGGGCCGCGCATGCTGCGCTGGATCCGCCTGATCACTGCCAACGGCTCTGCCCGCGTGTGTGTGAACGGGATGCTCTCTGACGCCTTCCCAGTGCTGAACGGCTTGCCGCAGGGCAGCACCGCCTCACCACCGCTGTGGGTCATCCAGCTGCAGCCACTGACGTCCTTTCTGCGGCGGCAGGTGGAGCAAGGGGCGCTCCGCACGCCCCTGCTACCCAGCGGCGAGCAGGCGCCGCCTGCCGCCCACCACGCTGACGACACGACCCTCACGGCGCGCGACCCGGCGGTGGACGGGCCGGTACTGATGGCGGCAGTTCAGCTGTTCTGCCGCGCGTCCAACGCCCGTGTTCATCCGGACAAGAGCAAGGCCATGGGCCTCGGCAGGTTTGCGCACCTGACGGGCCCCTGCCCACACACGGGGGTGCCGTTTACCACTGGCGCTGTGACACACCTGGGTGTGCCTCTGTCGTGGGACTCTGATGCGGCTGCAGCGGACCTGTACACCCGGCGGGCTCGCGGCATGGCGTTTTGTGGCGCGTCTGTGGGCTGCCCTGTCTCTGACTCTCGTTGGCCGTGTGCACATTGCGAAGCAGGTGCTGGCGGCGAAGCTGGCCTACCATTTCAGCTTCCTCAACCCGTCGCCGGCGCAGCTGAAGGAACTCACCGGCCTGGTGGACCACTTTGCTGCGCGCTCCATGCAGGCTGAGGACGCCAGCCTGGTGTCGCACGGGAACCCGCTCCTGCTGCCTAAGCGGGAAACGGCCTGTCTACCGTACAAGGATGGGGGTGTCAACCACGTCGACCTGCCTGCGTTCCTGTCTGCCCTGCAAGCTAAGACTTTCGCCCTGCTTGCCCAGCCAGGCCGGCAACCCTGGAAGACGCTCACCCGGGCGCTGCTTACCCATGTGCGCCCGGACTCCGCCACCACGTGGGCGTGGGTGTACAGCGACGCGCCGGCGCCAGTGGGGCTACCTGCCCGGCTGGCGGCCGCGGTGGGCCACGTGCGGAGCGCGGGCGTGGAGCTGCATCCGCCGCAGCCAGCCGCCCAGCCGCCAGCGGCGCCGCCGCAGTGGCGGGTTAGCCTGGACCAGCTGTGGGTGGCTAACGCTGCGGGCGCTGTGTCCTACGTCCACTACACGGGGCGGCTCTTGGAGCCTGGGCCTGGCGCGCTGCCCCCGCCGGTGGATGGCGCGTTTTTTTGAGGAATCATGCGCGTGGCAGCCTGCCTGTGTGCTGCAGCAACGCAAGCCGCGGCACCTGTGGACCTTTGAAGAGCGGGCGGCGTACGATGCAGCAGCCCCAGGGGAACAGGCGGGGGCGTGGCCTCGGGCGCCGTACTTCCTGGCGCCGGAGGCTGGGGTGGTGGTGCACCCGGAGCACTGCCGGATTGCGGGTGTCAGCTTGGCAGACTACACGGTGCGGGACGTGCGGCGGGCAATCACGGCGGCCAACCCGGCCGCCCCTCCGGCTCCGGCCCGCCCTGCCGCCCTGCCGTGCCCGGCGCCAGCGCAGCAGGCGGGGGGCTCGGGGACCCCGCCAGCGGCACAGTCTCGGCTGGCGGCGCGGGAGGCGGAGTGGCAGCGGGCAGCGGCGCAGCTGACCACCACGGCGGCGCAGCACTTCCACAATAACCCGGTGGCTCTGGACCCCTGGCTCCACCGCACCTCAGCGGCAGCCGGGCAGCAGAACACGCCGGCGAGAGCACTGCAGTCGTATGCGTCCCCGTCCCAGCAGTCGGGTGAGGGGCCGCGGCGATCCGCGCGGCTGCAGGAGCAGGCGGCGAACGGGGCGGGGCCTAGCACGGGGCCTGCCACAGCGGCGGCGGCAGCCGCAGCGGCGGTGGAGGGCGACCCTCGCACGCCGCCCCCGGATGCGTCCCTTCTGCGGGGTACGTGGCGGAGGCTGTGGGAAAGCCACGCCAGTCGGGGGGCAAAGGTGCTGGTGTACCGGCTGCAACATGCTTACCTGCCTTGCGGGCTGTACCGGGCGGGCAAGGGCATTCGGCCACGGGTGACCACGGGGTGTGGGGGGTTGGGGGCGCACTGTCCTCACCCCGCCTGCGGGCCACCTGGCCCGCGGGCGTGGGCCAGCCTGACGCACATCTTCCTGGAGTGTCCAGCGTATGCGCAGGCGAGGACGTGGCTGCAGCAGCTGTGGGCCTGCGTGGCGCCCCAGGCAGCGGCGCCGCCAGTGACGGACGCGGCCTTCATGCTGGGTGAACGACATGGGGGTGTGGGCCTCAGGCCCGCGGGGGGCGGGGCGCGCTGCTGTGGAGCACGTTGCGGGCCACCTTCTTGTACGCCGTCTGGTGTGCTTACTGGTCCCGCGAGCCTGCTAAGCAGACGTCGGAGCACGTGGTTCGGGAGGTGGTCAGCGAGCTGCGCAGGGTGATGCAGCTGCGTTTCACTGCCGCCACGCTAACCCCTGCAACCCTGTCGGCTCTGCCCACACAGCTTCTCACCGCGCAGCTCAAGGGCGGCTAAGCTGGAGCACTTTGTGGCCATCTGGACGGCGGGTGGCGCGTTTTGTGAAGTGGAGGAGGTTCAGGGTGGGTCACCGAAGTTGAACTTGCGGCTGACGCTTGCATCACCTGTGCAGGCCCCCTAGGTTTCCTTATGGGCGGCGGTTTATCCCAGGCGCTGGCGTGGCGTATCTTCGTCATCAGCTTACCTGGCGCCCATGTGTTCTAGCTCTGGCTGGCGTTGCAGCACCTGGGCGGCTGTGGAGCTTCCTGCACTGCTTTCTAGCAGCGGGCTGGAGCCCGTTTAGGCAGCGCCACGTCTGGCCCTTTCAGTGTTTCTGCTTGTGTTTCCTTTGGCGGTTTTCCTGGGGTGTTGCTGAAGCAACCGACTTGTGGGGGTGGGGTGGGTTCGGGCGGAGTAAGTGCTGGTAGCGCTGGTGTTTCTGGCGCGCAGTGGTTTGATTTTCAGGTGGAGGTGTTTCTGGCGGTTAGGCTGTGTTGTAGGTGGGTGCTTCGGTTAGGTCTGGCGGTGTTTTTGGTAAACCCCTCCCGGGGGGTGGGGGGGCCAGCCTCCTGCTCTGTCTGCCGGGCCGGGGTGGGGTGGGTGCGGGTGGGGTGGGTGCGGGTGGGTGTTGGCGTTTGCTTGGAGGTTTGTTGTTTTTTCGTTTCTTTTCTTCTCTTCTCTTCTCTTCTTGCCCTGTCAGGGTTCTGGTCTCGGGGACCAGGCTGTCTTCGGTCAGCAGGGGGGCAGTGCGTCTGCCCCTGTTCAACCTTGTAAGGATGATTCCTCAAAAAAAAAAGATGGTAGGGGGCCCTGCGTGGGGGGCTTTCCGCGGTCGCACCGATTTGGTGCTGCAGGCGGGCGGCTATCCCACCACCTCGGACCCCTCTAACCTGGCGTGTGCTTATGTGGTGTCAGAGCAGTGCGCCAAATCGGTTGGGCCCCAGGGGGGAGCCCCAGCCCCCGCAGGCCTAGGCATCACCAACCACATCATTGCCTGTGTGCGGGGCCCCACCTGGGACCCGCAGCTCTCTAACCTGCACTGTGCCAAGTTTGAGATGCCCGGTGAGGAGCCCCATGTAGGTGGAGGTCCGTGGCGCCCCCCCGGCGGCGGGGACAGCCACCACAGCTGCGGCAGGCAGCCCTGCTCCGGCTGCAGCCGGGGTCGCCGACCTGGGTGGCACGCCTTGGGTGTGGCGAGGCCCGCGGCTGCCAGGGCGACCGCAGCGGACGTCGTTGATCACGTCGGGGACGTGCAGATGCAGGAGGCGGCGGGTTTGGGTGACGCGGCGGGTGGAGCTGGTGGCGCCAGTTGGGCACACAGCGGGGCCTCGCCCCCGC
>JAEHOC010000295.1:0-23988 GCA_016834605.1 Chlamydomonas incerta | reverse complement strand
AGGGGAACGGGCGGGGGCGTGGCCTCGGGCGCCGTACTTCCTGGCGCCGGAGGCTGGGGTGGTGGTGCACCGGAGCACTGCCGGATTGCGGGTGTCAGCTTGGCAGACTACACGGTGAGGGACGTGCGGCGGGCCATCACGGCGGCCAACCCGGCCCGCCCTCCGGCTCCGGCCCGCCCTGCCGCCATGCCGTGCCCGGCGCCAGCGCAGCAGGCGGGGGGCTCGGGGACCCCGCCAGCGGCACAGTCTCGGCTGGCGGCGCGGGAGGCGGAGTGGCAGCGGGGGCAGCGCGCTGCTTGACCACCACGGCGGCGCAGCACTTCCACAATAACCCGGTGGCTCTGGACCCCTGGCTCCACCGCACCTCTCGCGGCAGCCGGGCGCAGAACACGCCGGCGAGAGCACTGCAGTCGTATGCGTCCCGTCCCAGCAGTCGGGTGAGGGCCGCGGCGATCCGCGCGGCTGCAGGAGCAGGCGGGCGAACGGGGCGGGGCCTAGCACGGGGCCTGCCACAGCGGCGGCGGCAGCCGCAGCGGCGGTGGAGGGCGACCCTCGCACGCCGCCCCCGGATGCGTCCCTTCTGCGGGGTACGTGGCGGAGGCTGTGGGAAAGCCACGCTAGTCGGGGGGCAAAGGTGTGTGTGTACCGGCTGCAACATGCTTACCTGCCTTGCGGGCTGTACAGGCCGGGCAAGGGCATTCGGCCACGGGTGACCACGGGGTGGGGGGGTGGGGGGTGGGGGCGCACTGTCCTTACCCCACCTGCGGGCCACCGGCCCGCGGGCGTGGGCCAGCCTGACGCACTCTTCCTGGAGTGTCAGCGTATGCGCAGGCGAGGACGTGGCTGCAGCAGCTGTGGGGCCTGCGTGGCGCCCCAGGCAGCGGCGCCGCCAGTGACGGACGCGGCTTCATGCTGGTGACGACAGGGGGTGTGGGCCTCAGGCGGCCGCGGGGGGCAGGCGCGCTGCTGTGGAGCACGTTGCGGGCCACCTTCTTGTACGCTGTCTGGTGTTGCTTACTGGTCCCGCGAGCCTGCAAGCAGACGTCGGAGCACGTGGTTCGGGAGGTGGTCAGCGAGCTGCGCAGGGTGATGCAGCTGCGTTTCACTGCCGCCACGCTAATAATAATAATAATACGTACGCAGCGCTCTGGGGCCGCCGCGTTTCTTAAGGAGGAGTGAGTTTGGCTCACCCCACCGTGGGCAAACATAGGGGGGGGGATTAGCCTGGGTCGCGTGCGTTGGGCCTGCCCCGGTGGGGGCAGTCCCGGCAGTGTGTGTCGCGTTGCGGGCTGTCGGCATGGGTCTCACGCTCAAGTCGGTAGTATAGCGAAGCAGTCGTCCGTAGGCTTATGACGCTGTGCATGTGGATCTTTGTGCAGCACATTGGGCGGAGCGAGCTGTGGCGCCCAGAGCAGCAGTAGGGGCTGAAGGGTGCTGGAGATGGTACCTCCATGTCCCAAGGTTACAATCTGCTCCTTTGTGTACTCCACGTTCCAGCCAGCACTCGTTAGTGCATCCGCCAGGCGTGTGTGCTGGGCCTGCTTCTGGTCACACTTCTCGCTGTGGTGCAGGTCAGAGGTGTAACCGACCTCGATCAGGTATAACTTTATGCTGGCTGGGGTTGTTGGCCTCCCCCGGGGGCCACGTTTTCCGACCTTGGCACGCGGCAGGGACGGGATAAGAGGATGTCCGGTCGATCCTTTTGCGCTCGGACTCGGCTACGTTTGGTAGCATCCAGGCAGGTGGGTGGGCGCCTGCGCAGTATTCGGGGCGTGCCTCTGCACTGCTAGCGTCCATTAGCATGTACCCTCCACCGTGGGTACCCCGATGTAGGCAGTCTCCAAGCATACGGACAGCAGCGTTGTGCTTTGCGATGCGGGCGCCCACCAGCTGGGGGTGAGCACAGTGGCCAGCGAGGTGCCCGGCAGTGCCACGTTCAGGTGGGGACCGCGGCGTTGGTGGATAGGTGCGCACAGGGTGCAAGTGTCGGTATCACGCAGTTTGAAGAGTGCTAGTCTCGCGGGCATATGAGGCCTCCCTGCCGGGCGTTCTGGACAAAGCGTCGGAGGCCGTGTCCCGCCCCTGTGTGGGTCATGTAGGCGGTGCTGGCACGGGTGTCGAGTTTGGGGGCCAGCTTCGGCCCATTGCTCGTGTACAGGGTTTGCTTCGCGTGCCCGCCATGGGAGGACGGGTTGAGCGCCTTGAGAAGGCCCCGGTTCAGGTCAGAAATGTAGTGCTCTGCGGTGCTGCCGTCTTCCCGGGTGGTCGTGAACGTGGGCACCAGTGCCGACCGTGCGGGTTGTTGTCAGCGAGCTCCGACACGTCGGCAGGTTTTTCGCCAGTGGGTGGCGACGGCTGCGGCCCCCTGTCGGCTTCATCGTTGCCGTGTAATCCCGTATGTGAGACGACTTTGAGAAAGACAGTCGGCGCGTTGCGTTTGGATCTTGCATGGAGCGATTCCACAATGGAGCTCAAAAGTGCTTGGTGCTTGCTGAGGTGCAAGCGTCGTGGTTCGTTGATAGCGCGTTTAATTAGATATAGACTGGCAGCAGAGTCAGTTGCAATAGTTAATGTTTTTATTGGCGAACACGCTAGTTTCTCCACCAAATTCATCTACGGCTGCTCGAATTGCGGCTAACTCAGCGCGAGTAATAGTATTTGTGCACCAGTTTCCATTTGGATTAACGTAGACGGTCCGGTCTTTGTGCCAGGCACAGGCGCCAGCGACTTGATTTCTTTCCGTCGTTTGTCTTTACTTTGGAGACAGAGCCATCGGTCCAGACGATGTCATCGGGAATGTGGGCCAGGGCATGCGCGCCAGCAAATTGGTGGCCGCGTCGGGGGCCTATCGATTGGGGCAGCTGCTGGGGCGTGTTCCTGCTGGGTGGCGAGGTGCTTTACCTGCTTGAGTAAGTTGTGTGGGAGGGGCGGGTCCAAGAAAGTCGTGCCCGTCCGTGTCGGCACGCCATTGAGTCCGGTTTACCCAGCTTGCCGCGTGGAGGCCTTCGACGAGTTTAGAGCGCAGTCGTTTCCACGCGGCGGCGTCAGTGCTGTTAGGCCCGTTGGATTACCCACAGCGACCAGGGTGACCCCCCGCTGCCGCTGCAGAGGGGGTCGTTGCCCAGGCCGTCGTGCATGCCTGCGTTTCTGCCGCGTCTTTCTCTCCGCTGTCCAGGAGGCGAGCTTGCGGCATAGGGGGTGCCCGAGCCATTGCGTGTGTGGGTAGGTGGGGCAGGTGGGGAGGACCATGAGAATCAGGGTGGGGGTGTGGAGACATGCGTGTGGCTGAGGCGATGCCAGGGCCCAGAGGAGCGCTTTGCGTGCGTCACCGGGGGGGTTAAGCGGGGGGGTGTGCGTAGTGGAGTCCTGTCCAGGCAGTGCTATAGCGTCGTGTCGTGCGCCAAAGGCTGCATCATTGGTGTCGCGGCTGAAGTATTCATCAGCGGAGGTCGTGGAGTTGAGTGGGGGAAGCGAAGAGTTCACTAACACGCCCTGCTCCTGTGCTCCGCAGGCCCCGACGATGGCGTCAGCAGTGCTGGACAGGAGTGAGATCTGATGGTTCGGGGCAGCCTTCCTGTCGAGCTGTTCCGGGTCATGGCGGTACCGGTGGAGCAGGGCAGCTACGGCCTCTTCAAATGCGTGGGGGCGGGTAGTGGTGCGGTGGAAGTGCTCCCACAGCGCCTGGAGCCGGGGGTAGGTGATTGCACCAAGCCACCGGCCGCATGGCTCGTAGACGTGCGCTTCTGTAGGTGCATGCGTCCCATCCTTAGGGGAGCTGATTGCGTAGTGGCCGGGGTGGCCTAACGTCTCTGTAGGGGTGCTGGGACTGGTGTTGATGCTGTTGTGGACCGGATGTCTCGTGCACGCGAGGCTGTGTCTTCGGGTTCGGTTTCATGGCGTCCCTGCCGCTGGCGTGAGGTCAGCTTCATGTCCTTTGGTGGCCGCGTGGGGCGGATAGGGGCGTCAGGCCCGGGCGGCGACTCGTGTATTGTACTCGTTTAGTAGGTCCTCCCACTCGGGGTTGTTCTGCAGGTCACGTGCACGTTCACTGCTATTCGCCCATGTGACATGCTGCAGGAGCCGGGTTTGCCGCGCGGAGAACATTGCGGCTCGCGGCGCACCCTGATCACCGGGTGGGGCAGGGCCAGGTTGGGTAGCCTGCTCGGGAGCAGCACCAGTGTGTGGCGTCGGTGGTAGGGCCTGGTGGTGGGGCGGGGCGATGTTGAAGGGGGTGCTTGTAGCAGCGTGTGACATTCCTTGCAGCGTAGCCCATGCGTTTTGAAGGCAGTGACCACGGCTGGCGCGGTAACGCTGGGTTTCCATTGCACTGTGAAGTACGCCTCTCGTGTGCCAGAGGGTGTCCTCGCCGGCTTTGCGCTTGCGTGTGAGCTCGGTGTCAGTGACAATCTGTTGTTTGCTGCTGTGCAGGATCGCTGCTATTTCCTGGCCATCGTTGTCCAAGTCGTAGGTGAGTTGGGCGTCTCCATTGGTATGGCCGTTGGCAGAAGGTGGGACAGCGTCTTTTGTCAGTCGGGCCCTGGCTATGCGCCAGTGTGCGCGTGCACTGTTGTGGCGCGTGGGCGATGCCCGCTGCTGGGGGGCGGTTGTGGTTTGGGGGACGGTCCACATCCATGTCCTGGCCCTCATGCTCACGGCGCGTCGAGTTCCATCGGGGTGGGGCCTTGAGCTTCTTCTTCTCCCTCTCTGTGCTCTTTGCAGGTACGTGTGGACGGCTGTATACGCGGGTGCGGTGCCGTTGGAGGCAGAGCATAGCTTGGAGTGCGGGGGCCAGGCCACGTCCGCATGGTGTGCGGCTAACACTGGGCGCGACGTGTCCGGATCCTGGGGGTGTAGCTTTCCGAGTTGCATATGGCGATTCATGTCTCTGGCGACCGCGGAGAAGACTGAGCGTGCTGTTTCGTACCCGCGCGTCCCCACCACCAGGGATTCGTCGCCGTTATTGAGCCGCTGGGCAGCGTTGATGGCTGCTTTGGCGCCGGTGAGTAGGTCTCGGGGGGCGGTGCGGGGTGTTCTCTTGAATGCGTGCGCGTTGTGCAGCGTGCTTCGTGACGCGCCCTGTTGCGTGGGTTGGGCCGGGCACCTGGGCGGGTGACCGCTGTCTTACGGGTCCGCCCGCGTGCATGTGAGGGTGGGGCGGGAGGTTCTATAGCGGGGTGGGCAGGGTCTTGCGGCTGGGGGGTGGGAGCCTGGGTGGCCGCGGTTGGGTTGTGGTAAGCTGGGCTCGCGGGTGCAAACTGGGTTTGCTCCGCCGCGTCTGCTGGTACAGGGGCGGGGCCGGCGGGTGGGGGGTGGGGCAGGCGGGGTGCGTGCTGGGCCGCAGTGAGGAAGCGGTCCAGTGCCGGCGCCATGCCGGGTGGTAGGGGGTTCATCCCGTGCGGTGAGGGGGTCCAGATCAGCGTGTGCTGGAAGGGTGCGCTGGGCTTGCGGGAGGGGGTTCGGGCTTGAGTGTTTCTCCGGCGATTGCGCTTCCTCGCCGGTCGCGGACAGTGCCAGGCTGAGTCGGTTCAGGGCGACCATGTGTTTGTGTTTCACCCGGTTTGACCCCATGCGCCTTTCCAGGTCGCGTGACGAGATCAGGTGCCGGCCGGTGTTCCGGTCGACCAGGTGGCTGAGTTCCAGCTGTAGCTCTGCGAGCGGCAGCACATATTCCAGGGGGAGTGGCGTGGTGTCCGGGCAGTGGCCCACCGCGTCCAAGGCCGAGACAACCGACCAGGTAGGGGTGGTAAAAGGCGTACCTTTGTAGAACAATTGGATGCCGTGTTCGCGTGCAAGGGTCATTTGTTGCAGCGTGGTGAGAATCTGCCCTTGTCTGCTGACAGGTGGTGCGCAGCGGGTGGCGCCGGCAAGGCTATGGCTGTCGTGGGAGGAGGGCTCGCGTCACAACGCCCAGGCGGCCAGTATCATTGAGTGCCAGGACAAGTGCACGATGTGCGACGCGTGCGTACTGAGGTAAGAGGGAGCCGAGGCCCAGGCCATACTCTTCGACTGGAAGGAGAGCAGTACGTGTGGGGAAGCCTCGTGGTAGACCATAGCACTTTTTGGCAAAGCCTGCTAGGGCCCCGTCGAGGGTTGCGATGTCTTGTTTGGAGTAGGGCATGGCCGCGAAACTGTAAGCGATTGTGGTTTGCACACATTGTTGTAGCATGCGCAGGCGCTGGGCGGGCGTGGCGAGTGATGCGGCTACAGCCGCGCCCTTTTCCTTAACGATTTCCGTGACCCGGGCTACCTGTGCCTTCCATTCCAGCGCGAAGGTGAGTTGGACGCCTAGGTACTTGTATGGTTTGGTAGGAGGGTAGTAGGGGACCGGGGTGCTGCCGATCCTTAGCTTGTTCGTCATGTCTCGGTGCATGGCCGCGAGGGTGGCTCTGCCAGTGGGTCCGTCGAGTGTGGGGCAGGACCGGGATTTGTTGTGCCAGATAGCCGTGGTGGCGCATTTGGTGTGGTTTACACGTAGGCTTGACCATTCTGCGTACGCTGATATTTTGTCACATTGGACTTGCAGGTCTTCCACAGAGTTGGTCAGTGCTGCAAGGTCGTCGGCGTAGGCGCAGCACTGCAGTGGTGCCGGAGGTTTTCCTCCGGGGTGAGGCATCCGTACTGGTAGCCGCGGCCACCCGCGTGGAGCCAGCGCACAAGCGGCTCCATGAACAGAATGAACAGGACCGGTGAGAGTGTGTCTCCCTGTACTGTGCCGCGTTCGATAGGGATGGCGGGTGTGCAGCCGTGCTCGGTACGGATGCGCGTGGCCGCACGGGCGTACAGATTCCGTACTGCGCGGATCAGGTCATCCGGCAGCCCCAGATCGAACATGATTTGCAGGAGTCTGTCCTGGTCGATCGTGTTGAAGGCTGAGCTGTAATCCACGTACACTGCGTACACGTCTTTTCCGTACAGGGCAGCGTCCTCGAGCTCGTGTACGAGGTTCAAGATCTGGCGTTCAGTGTTGCAGTAGGCGCGGAATCCTTCCTGCGCCTCGCTGAACAGCTGCAGCGGTCCTGCGAGCTCCCCGATGCCCATGGTGAGCATGGACGTGTAAAGCTTGTAGCATGTGTTGGCAAGTGCGATGGGGCGTTTGTTCTTGATATCGAGTGCGTCGCCGGGTTTCGGGAGCAGGACCGTGTCGGATGCGGCCCATGCCTCCGGGATTTCTGACTTGGCGTACATGATTTTGATTATGCTGTGCAGGTTACGCTTCATGCCGTGTGGCAGGATACGGAGCAGTTCGTTTGGAATGCCGTCCGGCCCCGTCGCCTTGTTGCGAGACAGGTGGGAGACGCAGTGGTCGAAGTTGGCAGGGTCCGCCATGCTGGGTAGCATGGAGTGGGAGTCGGGGTGTCGGTTGCGTGCCAGTTGAAAGGCGTCCGTGGCGTTGGTGTTTTCAAAGGGGTAGCCCCGTGTCGTGCCCGGCCGCAGCCGGTACTCTCCTGTGCGTTGACCCCGTGGTGGGGCTGACAGTTTTCGGAAGTGGCCTTCTAGGGCAGTTAGGATGCTGGTCGAGTCGGTCACCACCTCTCCTGTCTCTGGGTCGCGAACAGCCGGCAGCCCGCGTTCTCCGGCTTCTTTCTGAAATATGCGCTTGTGCCCCTGCGCAGGTCTGGTGGCCAAAGTATGCTGTAGGGAGGCGGTTGCTGCTTCACGCTGGGCTTTGGCTCGGTCCGCTGCCAGCTGGCGATGCTGCGTTTGGCAGTCCTTAATCTGGCCTCGGAGGGCCTCGGCTTCACGTTCCCCAGCCTCGTCCAGCGCCGCGCAATCGGCTGTCAGGTTGGTGAGCGCCTGTTTAAGCTGAACCTCCTTGTCCCAGAGGGGCTTTAGGTGGCGCGCCGCAGAGCGCGAGAAGTGGTGTTTCCCTGTGTGGGGCGGTTTCTGCGAGCATTTCTCGAGGAGGCATGTCAGGCCAGCCTCTAGCGCCGCCATTAGTCTGTCTGCCAATTGGGTGACATTGACTCGTTGCAGAGTCCGGTTGTGTGCCAGGTCCCAGTGCATGGTGTTGGCCGGGTATCCTACCGGGTCCTTTGCGTGTTTTGCCAGGGCATTGTCGATAACCTGTACTGCTGCTTTGGTTGCTGTGTGCAGGTCCGCTGTGGTTTCCACCATGGTGTCCTCCAGGCGGGCGGCGGCAGCTGCGAGTTGCTTTTGTGTGACAGGCAGCGTGATTCGTGACCAGCGCGGAGAGTTGTCTGGGTCAGACGGCGGGGCCACCGGTTGGGGGCACTCCCACAGCTGTAGCTTATCGGCTGGCATCTTCGCATGCACCGGTCTGTGGTCGAAGTTCCCAGCTACCGCGTTAGTGTACTCCAGCGCGTTGGGGCACGCGGTGCGTGCCGCCTCACATAGGAGGATATCATCGATGCGGCTGCGGTGTGTGGACACGCCGTGCTGTACTTGCTCGTATGACCATTCGTTCCCTGCGGGCCTGCTGCCTCGGGCGGGTAGGAGGCCTGATTGTAGCAGGAACTGCTGGTGCATGCGGTCGGCTGAGTCCAGCGGTCCCGTGCGGTCGGCAGCGTGGGCCACTGCGTTGAAGTCCCCTGTGTTGATTTATAACGACTAACCCAAGTCGGAGTAGGGACGGCTGACAGTCAGACTGCTTCGCACATTACACGTTATACGGTATCTCCACTACTAACGATAAGAGTTCCTGTCTCCGGTCATATAGAGACTCGTCCTTCGTAGTCACGCATGGGGTATGCCACGCCACGCACTCAGTCACCCCTGAGTTCTGACCGATCCTCAACACTCCCCCGCGGGCTGAACTCCATCACTTGTAATTGTTCTCCTATCCTTACTGCCCGCTTTTCTTACTCAAATACGTAAGCCCATCATCTTGCGAAACTTCTCCAGCTTAATCCGCTCCAGCGGCTTAGTCAGCGCATCCGCTACCATCTCTGCCGTTGGGCAAAACTCAAACGCCACCTCCTTGCGTTCTACCCGCTCCCGCACGAAATGGTGAATAACATCAATGTGTTTCGACCTTGCACTAATCACCGGATTCTTAATCAGGCTGAGTGCACCCTGGTTATCCGTCCGCATCCTCAGTTCCTGTTTCGCCTCCGGCAGTCGCATATCCGCCATTAGCTGTCGTAGCCAGAGCAGCTCCCGCGTTGTCGCCGACGCCGCCATGTATTCCGCCTCCACGGTTGATAGCGCCACCGTAGGCTGCAGCTTGCTATCGAAGCTTACCACTCCGCCATGCATCTTGATCACATACCCAGTCGTTGACCGCCGAGTGTCCAGATCACCAGCAAAATCCGCATCACTCCAGCCCTCCATACCGCTCGCATCACCGTACCACAGACCGTACTCTGCCGTGCCCTTCAAATACCGCACGACATGTTTTGCTGCGTTCCAGTGCTCCTGGCCGGGCGCATTGAAATACCGTGACAGAGACCGCACCGCATAGGTGATATCAGGCCTCGTACCAGTCGACAGATACGTTAGCGCACCAACCAGCTCCCTATACCGCGTGGGATCCTCAAACGCCTTCGCCCCCACCGCATTGAACCGAGTATTCGGCGCCATGGGTGTAACCTTGCTCGTCACATCCTCCATTCCGAACCGCGCAATGATATCCAGCGTATACTTCCGCTGGGATAGCTTTATTTTCCCATCCACACGCTTTATTTCCATGCCCAGGAAATAGCTGGCGTCACCCCGATCGTCCAGCGTAAAGTGAGCACGCAGTGCATCTTTCACTCCCGACACAACTGCCACAGACTTGCCCGCAATCAGCATATCATCCACATGCACAAACACGTAGGTCGGACCCTCCGCACTATGCCGTACGAAGAAACCTGGGTCCGCCGTTGACACTGTAAACCCAATGTCGTACAACACACTCTTCAGCCGCGTATGCCACGCCCGTGACGCCTGCTTTAGGCCGTATAGCGCCTTCTGCAGATGACACTTTAATGAGGGATCATCAATGCCTAGCTCAGGAGGGGGCTCCATCCACACTTCTTCATCTAGCCATCCGTGTAGGAAGGCCGTCTCCACATCCACCTGATGCATCACCAGCCCCTCCTTCGCTACTATCGCCTGTAGCAGGCGTAGCGTTGCCTGCTTTGCCGTTGGCGCGAACACCTCGCCAAAATCAATACCTTCCTTCTGTTGAAACCCCTTGGCGACCAAGCGCGCCTTTGGCCGTATAACCTCCCCGTTTGGCCCGTACTTGTACGCTAACACCCACCGGCACTGAATTGGCTTCACTCCCGCCGGCGGCACGTCTACAACCCACGTGCCATTCTTTTTAAGCGAATCTAACTCGCGCTTGATTGCCAGAGCCCACGACTCCCCGTCGGGACCACTCAGGGCCTCAGTCACCGTCTTCGGCGGCTCCTTTTGAACTGCACCGATTCCGCAAACAAACCCCACACCCGGCACAAACCTGTCTGGTTGCTTTCTCACACGCGCAGGCCTTGATGGTCCTGCACTAGGATGCTCCCCCGCATCCGACTGCTCCCCCGCACCGCTCTGCTCTCCCGCATTGCTCAGCTCCGCATCAGTGGCACTTGCATTTGCCGCATTGTTGGTAGCCGGGGGAATGGCCATAATCTCCCCCTCTCCCGGCTGCCCACCTGCATCCTCCTCATCATCCGACTCCCACAACAAGTGCGGGTAGCGCTCAATCACCTGCGCTTCCGCCTTGCGCGCCTCGTCATGCCACCAGGGAGGCCGCTCGTCACAAATCACATCACGGCTCACAATTATTTTTCCGTCCGGCATCAACACACGGTATGCGACCGATCCACGGTCCCAGCCTATGAACACACCTTTCCGCCGGTTGGGCGCTAGCTTGCCTGGCTTCTCCTTGCCCGCGATATTGACATACGCCGGGCAGCCGAACACACGCATCAGCGTCAGGCTTGGCCGCTGACCTGTGAACAGCTCGAATGGGGTTTTGCTGTCGCCTGTGCTTGGCGAACGGTTGCGAATAGTGCACGCTGTGAGCATTGCCTCGCCCCATAGATCAGCATGCAAGTCAGCATCCTTCAGCATTGCCCGCGCCTTCCTAGCAAGCGTCTGCTGCACCCGCTCCGCCGCACCATTTTGCTGCGGAGTGTACGGGGCAGACGTTAGGTGAACAATCCCCTGCTCCCTAAAGAACGCCTGCATTTCCTCACTCATGTACTCGCGCCCACGATCCGACTGCACCTCTTTCACCTTGCTCCCCAGCTGGCGCTCCCACTCCCTTATCACGTTCATCAATTGCTCAGGCGCATCCGATTTCCGCTTCATCAACACAATGCGCGCCATTTTGCTGTAATCATCCAATACTGTTAGCACGTACTTGTGTCCCCCGCGCGTCTCCCTATCACCTTGCCAGATATCAGTGTGTATGAGCTCCAGCGGCGCAGCCGCCCGGGAGCCTGTCGCTGGGTACGACATGCCGACCTTAGTCGTTAGAAGACAGGTGTCGCAATGCTCCCCATGGGCGAGCTGGTCGAAGATCTCAGCAGGCACATCCAGGCCCACTACACTGTTGCTGCGCGCCAGTTTTGCTAAAGCGCTGTATCCCACGTGGCCGTACCGGCGGTGCCACCTAATGGCACGCAACCGCATGCGCATGTCCTCCTGGCTGAGCTGCGGCTCTACTGACTCCTCGAGTAAATTTACGGGCTTTGTGTCCCTGTAGATCACGTATTGCCCACCGCACGCTCGCCCGCCGGTACCTCCCCCACTGCTACTGCCGGTGCTTCCTGCACCCGTGCTGCTGCTGTTACCCCCGCTGCTAATGCTTTCCCCTTGCTGATTAGGCTGGTTGGCGGAACCGGCATCGCTGGATGAGCCAGCGCCGCCGCCAGCAGGACGCGTGGTAAACACGCCGTCCAGGGCGCCGCCGACACCCGCCGGCGGCGCACCCACGCCGGCCACGCGAACCCATAGTTTCCCATCGCGTGAGTCCGCCACCATGAAAGCGATGTCGCTGTCGTTGTCATAATAATGCTCCGCTGAGTCCACCGCACGGTAAGTGCGGTCCCACTGCTCGCCAGCCGCCAGCATCGCCTCCCGCGAAATCAAGTTGCAGTCCGCTTCAGGGACGCACTGCACGTCATCAAGACGCAAGTAGTATGTGCTGTCATCGCCACCAAGCACATGAATGATCATTGACCCGACCCCAGTGCTGGTTGACAGCGCTCCGTTGAACCCCCGGAGCTGTAGGCTGTGCGGCCTGAAGTTGAACATCTGCCCTCGCAGCGGTGATACATGTACCGGTGACCCCGTGTCCATGACCCATCCGAGCTCGCTTGTCCGCCCGCTGCTGCTAGCTGCTTCCCCGCTGCTAGCCGTGTGCACCCCCGGTACAGAGATTGCCCACATGCGCCGGTCACCACCATCACGGCCAATGTGCGCACCTCCTCGGCCGCGGCCACGTCCTGCATCGCCGCCGCGGCCACGGCCACCGTCCAGGCCGTCGCCACCACGCCCGCCGCCCCCGCCGGCGGCACCTCCACCGCCGGCACCACCACCGCCGGCAGCCGGAGGGGGCTGCCGTGGGTTGGGGCACTTGTCCGAGTAGTGGCCGTACTCCCCGCACTCGTAGCACCTGATGTGGCTCTTGTCGCGCACGCCGCCGCGTCCCCCGCGGCCGCCACGCCCACCGCGCCCGCCACGCCCACCGCGGTGGTCCCCACCACCGCGATAGTAGCCGCCACCGCCGCCATAGTGGTTGTAGTTACCGCTGATGGCAGCGATCGATGTAGACGGCCCCCCGCTGTCAGCATCGTCGCCACGCATGCTGTTCAGGATGGTCTGGTAGCGGCTGATTCGCTGCTCGGCATCTGCCACCGAGTACTTGCCAGACTTGGCGTAGTCGTCACCCGCGCTGGCCACGACGGATGCGTACGCCGTGGGCAGGGCACGGAATGTGGCCTGCACAATTAGCATCTCCCGGTCCTTAGACTTAAACCCAGCGCAGTCCGACCAGCATAGCCGTTCCACGTAGTTGGTGATACGCTGAATCAGCTCGCTGATGGACTCGTTCGCCTTCAGGCGAATAGCGCGCAGCTCGTCCTGCCACAACTCGTGGTTGAGAGCTGCGATGCGCTTGTAGTGCTTCTCCAGAGCCTTCACCAGGCTCTTCGCCAAGTTCTGCTTGGCGTTGGGGTCGGCGTCCTTCTCCGTAGCCAGCTCCTCCACAACCTCGCGGTAGATTGAGTGGTCGCTCACGCGCATGTTTGCGCGAATCACTGCCGTTGCATTCTCGATATCCTTGTCCGTCGCCTTATCCGAGGTCAGAACCGAGCCCATGCCCTTGTACTGCAGGTGAATCTCAATCCTATCCAACCAGTAGTGCGCATTCTCAGCGGTCAGCTCAAGGATGGTCTTGGGGCCACCGTCTTCACCCATTTGTGTGTCCCGCACTATCTACCTATAGATTATGATTACCTATCCCGGTAATAATAGCAACCCGCCGCTCCTGCGGGGCTCATAACCTGTTGATTTATAACGACTAACCCAAGTCGGAGTAGGGACGGCTGACAGTCAGACTGCTTCGCACATTACACGTTATACGGTATCTCCACTACTAACGATAAGAGTTCCTGTCTCCGGTCATATAGAGACTCGTCCTTCGTAGTCACGCATGGGGTATGCCACGCCACGCACTCAGTCACCCCTGAGTTCTGACCGATCCTCAACACCTGCCAATATCAGGTGTTGTTCGCATGCTGTGGTGTGTGCTAGGGTAGTTTGGCAGTAGTGGTAGATGGCTTTGCGGGTGAGCGTGTCTTCGGGTGCGTAGACACCCAGGACTGTTAGGGGAATGCTCCCCTGGGTGCGTATCTGAATGTGTGAGACATAGCCTTGCAGGGCGGCTGGGGGTGTGTGGTGGGTGACACCGTTCATGTTGCTGTACCTTGTTGATACGGCAATTGCGACACCTGCACTGCCTCTTGCTGTTGTGTTGCGTGGCACTGTGCTACAGTATAGGCGGTAGCCTTCGTTGAGGAACGCCTTTTTCAGCGGGTCGTGTTTGTGGCCCAGTTTTGTTTCGGTCAGAATAACCACGTCAGCGCCCCAGGCCGCGAGGTTGCACAGCGTAAAGCTTAGGTTGCCAGGGGTGATGGCTGGGAGTGTTTGCGAGAGTAGCCCCCTTACATTGTGGGTGGTGATGTGCAGCGTACGGGCCGCTAGTGCCCCAGGTGCCGGCGCCATGGCTTGGGCCGTCGCCGGCGCGGGGGTGCGTGTTGTGTGTTGTCGTTTGAAAAGGTCTGTAATGGTGTTCAGGCGCCCCACCCAGGGTTTCGCTGTGGCACGGGTTGTTGTAGTGGGGGCAGCGCGGGCCACCCGGGTTGGTGCCACGGCGCGGGGTGGGTTTAGGGTCGGAGCCGGGCCCGGGTTGGCGCCGGGTCCGTTTGCTTGGGGGGAGGGGCTGCCCGGCTGGGTGATGTCGATTTCGATCGGGACGCGCGCGGCCTCTCGTTCCGCCTGGGTGGGTTGCCGTGGTGCAATGTGATAGCATGGGCCAAGTGTGTTGCGCAGGGCTTCCGTGTCCTGCGTTGAGACTGTGCCCAGGTAGTAGATATGTCCTTCCATGGCGTGCCACCCGTCGTCGTGGAGGGTGGTGTTGTGTGGTGGTGTGTCTTCCGAGTCAATTATCCTCCATTGCCCTGCTTCCATGCGGACCGCATACACGTGGGGCCGGCTGTTCATGTGTACGGTGAAGCCCAGGTTATGGGATGTTCGGGGCAGTGCGTTAAGAATTGCTTGTTTTGTATGTGGGCTTTCACCTGCTATGCCATAGTGCATGATGGCGCATTGCAGTGACAGCCTTTTGTTAGGGTGCGCGCTGTTGTTGCTGATAGTGGCATTGTGGTACAGGTAGTGGTTGATGACTGTCACATCGAACTTGCCGGCTTGTGTGAAGGCGTTTGCCCAGCCATCCCGGTCGGGGTGGTTCGTTTGTCTGAGGGTGTGCGCCACTGCATTAGCGTGCCTTAGCACGTCGTGTGGATCAAGCCAGGCACAGCCTAGCATGTTGTTGATCGCGTGGATGCCGCAGAATCCCGACAGTTGGGTCTGTCTGAAGGTGGTGCTTGAGAGGGAGGGTGGGTAGTGTAGCATGGCAGGCGGTTGCGGTGCCTGGCGGTTGTGGCGTGTTGGGTTGTTTGTATTGGCTTGCGTGCCCCATGCGCCACGCAGTGTGATAACTGGAAGTGTGGCGGGAGTGCAGGGGAGCAGGGTGTAGAGGTGTGCCAGGTGTCCCATCGAGAGGGCGCCCGCCGACAGGGGTGGCATCCATGGCATTGGGCTTGTTTCTCCGGGTGCGCACAGTGTGGGTATTAGGCTGTACCCAGTATGCATAGTGGCGGCGAGGGCCATCGCGACTAGGAGGAGTCTGTTGTGTCTGTACCATGCTGCGTGGGCGAGGCGTTTCGTGTGTCGCCATAGGTAGTGTGTGAGGTAGGCCCCCTGAATGGTCGCGGCTAGGGCCAGGAATGCTGCATCGGTTGTGAGGATGATTGTAGCCAGCCCTAGGGGTACAGCTGTTGCGCCATATAGTATCGCGGTGAGGCAGAGTGGGGCAAGGGCGAAGCTCATGCACAGCGGGGCGATGAGGACGGATAGCAGAGCTGTTTCGTGGGCGAGCACCTCGGCTGTTTCGGAGGGCGTGCTGGTAAGGCTGGTGTTGTTGAGGTGCCGGGCCAGGAGAAGCAGGAGGATTGAAGTGGCGGCGATAGCTGCTGTTTGTAAGGCGAGGTTGGTGCTCGTGTGGAGTGCCTTGACCGCGGTGACGCCCGCGTAGTGGGCAAGGCCCGCTGTGGTTGTGCACACGAGGTAGGCGATGCACCCAAGCCCGTGCCCGACCCAGTGCGTCAGTGCAGCCACTCGAACGTGGGCACACAGTAGAGGTTGCTCCCAGTTTTCATTACAGAGCACGGTCGGGTAGGGCCCCAGGAAGCTTTCACCGGTGGCAAGCATTATCTCCGCCAGTGACCTGGTGCTGAGTGACGCCGCATTCTGTATCAGTGTGATCGCTGTTGGGCTGCTCCATTGCTCTCTTCTCTCGGCCCGGCTTTCCTGGTGCCTCCTTGGCAGACAGATGTTGCCACTAACCTGTTGCATGGCCGACCTTATGCCACTGCCTGCCACTTGCAGCACCGGGCCAATAGCTTGCCGCACCCGCCGCCACTCAGCTGCGTACACACGCGGTATTTCCGTCGCTAGAAAGTCCATCACTAGTGGGCCAGCGCATTTCATCTCCACACAGCCAAGGCTCAAGCATCTATGCATACGAAAGCTCTGGAGGCCGCTAGCTAGAAGCATGTGGCCTTCCACAAATACCGTGGCTGACCGCCACAGCAGGTTTACTGCGGAGGAAACCCGCACAGCTAGCCCAGACTCAGAGAGCACCCTGTCCCTTCTCATCCAGTATCTATCAAACTTGACATGTTTTGATCCGTCCCTGCTGGGATTGCCATTGTCGCCGTTCGCCTCCCCCGGTCCGTCTTCTGGTTTGTTAGCCCGGTGCTCCGGCTCAGTGGGGTTTTGGCGCCATGGGTCTGCGGTTATGGGCAAGCATGCGGGTGGCGCGTCGGGGGGCGGTACATTCACGGCACTTGACCGGGAGTGCGTGCAGTTTAAAAAGGTAGCTGACCCCACGCGTACCTGTTTAGGTACCCCGGCGGCGCTGAGGGGGGTTGCCGCCGCCCGCGGCCAGGGCCTCGTCACGGTGGCGTCGGCCCAGCGCGTTGTCCTGTGGGCGTGGAGAGAGGAGTTTGTGTAGAACGAATGGTAGGCTAGAGGTAGGAAAGCTGTCGGCCCGAGTGGGCACCATCTCACCTCCATGTCCGCGTCGCGGGTGGGTGTCGCACTCGTGGCAGTGGTGGCCGCAGCGGCTCCGGCCGGCTCAGCCCCGTTGCTGCCTGCGGCCGGTGCCGCCAGACCGGCTGCGGGCAGCGGCACGGCCGCGGGCGGCGCCTGCGCCAGCGCCTGTGCTTGCGCCTGCGCCTGCGCCTGCGCCAGCGCCTGCGCTTGCACCTGCGCCTGCGCCTGCGCCTGCGCCTGCGCCTGCGCCTGCGCCTGCGCCTGCGCCTGCGCCTGCGCCTGCGCCTGCGCCTGCGCCTGCGCCTGCGCCTGCGCCTGCGCCTGCGCCTGCGCCTGCGCCTGCGCCTGCGCCTGCGCCTGCGTCTGCGCCTGCGCCTGCGCCTGCGCCTGCGCCTGCGCCTGCGCCTGCGCCTGCGCCTGCGCCTGCGCCTGCGCCTGCGCCTGCGCCTGCGCCTGCGCCTGCGCCTGCGCCTGCGCCTGCGCCTGCGCCTGCGCCTGCGCCTGCGCCTGCGCCTGCGCCTGCGCCTGCGCCTGCGCCTGCGTCTGCGCCTGCTCATCTGCCTCTGCCTGCTCCTCCGCCAGCGCCTGCGCCGCCGCGGCGGCATTGGCGTCCAGCGTGGCTGCAGCTGCCGCCTCGTCGTCGTCGTCCATGTTGCCGAACAGCGCCTCGGCGTTGAAAGGGGCGGCAGTCACGGGCGTGTTGTCGGCGATGGTGGCGTTCAGGGCGGTCTGCGGGTTGTAGGGGTCAGTGCGTGTCATGTTGAGCAGCTGGTACGCGCCCTGGCGGAGCTGCTTGTAGATGGCAGCATCGTTCTTTGAGCCCAGGAAGTCGTTGGCGGTGGGCATCGGGTTCGCGCCCAGCAGGCACGCGCCGAGCATGACAGGCAGCCCCGCGTCCTTGAAGGTGTAGCCGGTGGGGCAGGCGATGTTGCCCCGGGGCAACATGAAAGAGCGGCCGCCCAGGTCGATGTAGGGTATCTTGAGCGACGCAGTGGCGGAGAACGTCGCCAGTCCCAGGCTCGCCTGGTCGGTGAAGGCCAGCCCGATGCCGCAGTGCTTGCGGCCGTCGTAGTCGCCATTGCCGGCGAGTGGCATGTTGCACAGCCAGTCGGTGCCCGAGCCGTCGCTGCGCACAGCGTAGGCCGCGTAGGTAGGGATAGGGGTGTTCTCGGCGACGTCGAAGGTGTTGTAGTCCGCATCGTAGATCTTGGCCACAAAGCTGTTGGCGGGCATGTCCAGGTTGTTGTCCTTGCAGTGCTGGCGGGCAAGCATGCGGGCCTTGACCGCGCCTTGGTGGCAGGCGCGGGCCAGGGTGGCAAGGAAGTCCTGCGCGGTGCTGCGTGAGAAGAACCCCATGCTGACGCGGGCGGAGTCGTTTGCGGGCGCTGACAGCGCTAGGCCGTACGTGCCCGGGGGTGGCCCTTCCAGGCCGTTGACGATCGTCTGCATCGTGACCGGACGGATGCGGATGGCCGCGGAGCCGGTGCTGAGGAGGAGGACCGGCTGGTTCATCAGGGCATCGGCGGCAGTGTGGTTGTGGAAGTCCATCGAGACGAGCTTCTTGCGGTCCTGCGGGTCCAGCGCCTTCCATTCCGCGCGGGCGGACATGTCGCTGGCGTCAGTGATGTTGGCGTCGAGCATCAGCGAGAAGTTGCTGCTCAGGAGGTCGAGTGAGGCCGCCACAAAGTCTTTGGCTGCGGTGTTGGGTGGAGGGAGGAGTGGTCCAGCGGTGTGTGACAGGTGCGTGTGTGCAGGCAATCCCGGCTTGAGTTCATCGCCCCTGTCGCAGATCGGGCCCCGTCTTGTGCACACAAGGTCTGGTCCCCAGCTTTTATAGAGCTGAGTGCTGCACTTACGGTTCTGGTTGCTGGCGTACACGCCGTGCAGTGCGGTCATCATCAGTTTGGCCGGCAGCGTTGTCGCCGGTGCTGACATGAAAGGTATTGTTACATGGGGGAACAGCATCTCGTGCTGTGACCAAGCAACTCTGGCAGAAACCGGTCGTAGATCGACCATCACCAGCTGGACTGCCTACTAGTCCGAAACACCTCATCGGTCACCCGAACTACTTGTCGACATAGGCACCCGACTCCGACGTGACAAATCCGACTAAGTCAACCAAAGTCTGAACTCCACTCAAGCCGCGATGATATCTCTATGCCCGGAAATCCGGGGGTCAACCCAGGGATCGAACCCAGGACCTTAAACCCTCTAACGAGAGTGGTGTTAACCAAACCTGGCCATGACCTGACATGAAGCCCGCGTCACCGGCGACGGCGTCCACCAGAACCAGGACGCGCTTGCAGTTGGTGTTCGGGCGGGCATCCTCCACCTTGGGCGTCACCTTCGGGTTCTTCAGGACGGGCCTGGGGGTCCGCAGGGTGGTGGGTCCGGTAGCAGCGGGGGCGGGAAGGTGCGGGTTGTGGGTGAGGTGCGTCCCGTGTCCGACATTGGGGCGGGTGAACAGTTGGGGTGTAAGGAGCGGGTGGTCTGTATC
The DNA here is from genome assembly GCA_016834605.1 of Chlamydomonas incerta. Lineage (NCBI taxonomy): Eukaryota > Viridiplantae > Chlorophyta > Chlorophyceae > Chlamydomonadales > Chlamydomonadaceae > Chlamydomonas > Chlamydomonas incerta. The sequence goes on along the minus strand of JAEHOC010000295.1, from coordinate 4,703 downwards.
GTTGGGGTGGGGTGTGCTTGCTGGTGGTACAGTTTCGGGCACCCCCGCCCCCCTGTGTCCAATGCTTGCATACCTCATGCCGTCGCGTGTGTTGGCGATGACCGGCACCTGGGCGTCGCTGTCGGTCTCCAGGTACTCACGCATGCTCTCAAGCACGTAGGCGCTGGGGCCGCACTCGATGATCACCTTGCCCGCGATGATGGATTTGCCTGAGACAGAGTAGGCCTGATCGGCCGTGCCGGTGCCAGCGTGAACGCTGGGGATCGAGGGGAAGCCGCGCGCGCTGGTGGCCTTCCCCACGATTTCTGTCATTGCATCGGTGGCAGCCTTCCGGCTGGCGAACACTCCGAGCACATTGCTGCTGTCGCTGATGTTGCGTTGCAGGGCCGCGGTAGCCGCATTTTTAGCGCTCGCTGCTCCTTGCTTGCTGCCGGGCTGGTCGATGGCCACGGTGACCTCCAGCTTGTGGTTCACAGGCTGTGCAAACGCGATTCCGTTGACGAGCGTGTGGCTGAGGCTGCCGGCCGTGCAAATTGCGGTGAGGTTCGCGTCTGTTGCGCACTCCGTGAAGCGATTTGTCGCGATGGTCACGGCCCCTTCGCTGTAGTTGTGGTCCTTGCTGGGCATGCACTGCTCCACATAGTTAGGGATGTGGTCCCAGCTGTTCAGTCCACTGGCAGCGGCGTAAGGGCCGTCGAGCTCGTTGTTGATTGCGAAAGCTGTTGGGCTTCTGCTGGAGGCTTGCCTGACAGCAACACGAACTGCCGTCCTAGTTGGCCGATTGCCACGAAGCTCTGCTACGTAAGTAGTGCGGCAGAGGGCTGGGCGAATCCCAAGCTTAGACTTTGAGGGCTGCATTTTGGTTGGCGGTAGTGTTGGCAGCAGTGTGGCAGGTGTAGGTAGTTGCGTATTATTGAACTGGGCTGGTATGGGGCATCGAGGCGCTGTGAAAAAGTTGCAAAGTTGCAAAAGGCTGGTCGATCCGGTTGGGCGACAAGGCCACGTGTTCGCGATCTGTTTCTGGGTGTCCCTTCCGCATTGTTTGGTATGTTTGGGAGAGACGAGCGGGTTGAGCGCCGTCTGCTGGGAGCTGGGAGGGCTGTTTCCCTTTAGCGTCCCTGGGAGCGAGGGCCTTAACTGGCCCTCCGTATTTTGGGGTACCGTTGTTTGATTCTGCAGTAGCAGGCATATCAGCAGGAGTTTCAGTCCCCGGGTTGGCGCCATCGGCTGCATTTTGCCTCTCGTCGCAGTATTCCTTCCTGGCCCTCGTCCATCGTTGCTGTGGCTCTGTGTGCATGTCTTCTGGCTGGGGTTTCTCCGGGAGCTTTCACTTCTCGCCCAAAACACCGCCATTGGTGTCTCGCAACGATAGGACTCGCTCCCGGGTCCGCCTCCAGCCATTTCGACAACTAGTGGTCTTGACGGATGTTCTAGCTGCTGCCGGGACATTCGACGGGGTCCACTAAGTTCACAGAGTTTTTCTTGCTCGATAGGTGTAAGGGAAGGATCGTAGGATAACAGCTTGAGTATATATGCACCTGCAGCTTTTTTAGCTAACCCCTGAAACCCTGTCGGCTCTGCCCACACAACTTCTCACCGCGCAGCTCAAGGCGGCTAAGCTGGAGCACTTTGTGGCCATCTGGACGGCGGGTGGCGCGTTTTGTGAAGTGGAGGAGGTTCAGGGTGGGTCACCGAAGTTGAACTTGCGGCTGACGCTTGCATCACCTGTGCAGGCCCCCTAGGTTTCCTTATGGGCGGCGGTTTATCCCAGGCGCTGGCGTGGCGTATCTTCGTCATCAGCTTACCTGGCGCCCATGTGTACTAGCTCTGGCTGGCTTTGCAGCACCTGGGCGGCTGTGGAGCTTCCTGCACAGCTTTCTAGCAGCGGGTTGGAGCCCGTTTAGGCAGCGCCACGTCTGGCCCTTTCAGTGTTTCTGCTTGTGTTTCCTTTGGCGGTTTTCCTGGGGTGTTGCTTAAGCAACCGACTTGTGGGGGTGGGGTGGGTTCGGGCGGAGTAAGTGCTGGTAGCGCTGGTGTTTCTGGCGCGCTGTGGTGTGTTTTTCAGGTGGAGGTGTTTCTGGCGGTTAGGCTGTGTTGTAGGTTGGAGCTTCGGTTAGGTCTGGCGGTGTTTTTGGGAAACCCCTCCCGGGGGGTGGGGGGGCCAGCCTCCTGCTCTGTCTGCCGGGTCGGGGTGGGGTGGGGTGCGGGTGGGTGTTGGCGTTTGCTTGGAGGTCTGTTGTTTTTCGTTTTCTTTTCTTCTCTTCTCTTCTCTTCTTGCCCTGTCAGGGTTCTGGTCTCGGGGACCAGGCTGTCTTCGGTCAGCAGGGGGGCAGTGCGTCTGCCCCTGTTCAACCTTGTAAGGATGATTCCTCAAAAAAAAAAAAAGCCGCGGTGGGGGCGAGGCCACCGCTGCGACGCCGCCATTGCGCCCTCCCACGCCGCCGCCCGCCGCCCGCAGCCCCAAAAGCTGGAAAGCCCCCAACCCCCCGCCAGTGCTGAAAGAGACCGCCTGTCGCGGTCGAGCGGCTGCCTGCGCAGCCGCTGGGGCGCCGCCGACGGCGGGGCAGCGCGGGGACCGCACGGGCGCCGGCGGCGAAAGCAGCCGCGGCGGGGGCGAGGCCACCGCTGCGACGCCGCCAGTGCGCCCTCCCACGCCGCCGCCCGCAGCCCGCAGCCCCAAAAGCTGGAAAGCCCCCAAACCCCCGCCAGTGCTGAAAGAGACCGCCTGTCGCTGTCCAGCGGCTGCCTGCGCAGCCGCTGGGGCGCCGCCGACGGCGGGGCAGCGCGGGGACCGCACGGGCTCTGGCAGTGAAAGCAGCCGCGGTGGGGGCGAGGCCACCGCTGCGACGCCGCCAGTGCGCCCTCCCACGCCGCCGCCCGCAGCCCGCAGCCCCAAAAGCTGGAAAGCCCCCAAACCCCCGCCAGTGCTGAAAGAGACCGCCTTTTTTTTTTTGAGGAATCATCCTTACAAGGTTGAACAGGGGCAGACGCACTGCCCCCCTGCTGACCGAAGACAGCCTGGTCCCCGAGACCAGAACCCTGACAGGGCAAGAAGAGAAGAGAAGAGAAGAAAAGAAAAACGAAAAACAACAGACCTCCAAGCAAACGCCAACACCCACCCGCACCCACCCCACCCCACCCCACCCCACCCCGACCCATCAGACAGAGCAGGAGGCTGGCCCCCCACCCCCCGGGAGGGGTTTCCCAAAAACACCGCCAGACCTAACCGAAGCACCAACCTACAACACAGCCTAACCGCCAGAAACACCTCCACCTGAAAAGCACACCACAGCGCGCCAGAAACACCAGCGCTACCAGCACTTACGCCTGTCGCGGTCGAGCGGCTGCCTGCGCAGCCGCTGGGGCGCCGCCGACGGCGGGGCAGCGCGGGGACCGCACGGGCGCCGGCGGCGAAAGCAGCCGCGGCGGGGGCGAGGCCACCGCTGCGACGCCGCCATTGCGCCCTCCCACGCCGCCGCCCGCAGCCCGCAGCCCCAAAAGCTGGAAAGCCCCCAAACCCCCGCCAGTGCTGAAAGAGACCGCCTGTCGCGGTCGAGCGGCTGCCTGCGCAGCCGTTGGGGCGCCGCCGACGGCGGGGCAGCGCGGGGACCGCACGGGCGCCGGCGGCGAAAGCAGCCGCGGTTCTGGTCTCGGGGACCAGGTTGTCTTCGGTCAGCAGGGGGGCAGTGCGTCTGCCCCTGTTCAACCTTGTAAGGATGATTCCTCAAAAAAAAAAAGCCGCGGGGGGCGGGCGCGCTGCTGTGGAGCACGTTGCGGGCCACCTTCTTGTACGCCGTCTGGTGTGCTTACTGGTCCCGCGAGCCTGCTAAGCAGACATCGGAGCACGTGGTTCGGGAGGTGGTCAGCGAGCTGCGCAGGGTGATGCAGCTGCGTTTCACTGCCGCCACGCTAACCCCTGAAACCCTGTCGGCTCTGCCCACACAGCTTCTGACCGCGCAGCTCAAGGCGGCTAAGCTGGAGCACTTTGTGGCCATCTGGACGGCGGGTGGCGCGTTTTGTGAAGTGGAGGAGGTTCAGGGTGGGTCACCGAAGTTGAACTTGCGGCTGACGCTTGCATCACCTGTGCAGGCCCCCTAGGTTTCCTTATGGGCGGCGGTTTATCCCAGGCGCTGGCGTGGCGTATCTTCGTCATCAGCTTACCTGGCGCCCATGTGTACTAGCTCTGGCTGGCGTTGCAGCACCTGGGCGGCTGTGGAGCTTCCTGCACAGCTTTCTAGCAGCGGGTTGGAGCCCGTTTAGGCAGCGCCACGTCTGGCCCTTTCAGTGTTTCTGCTTGTGTTCCCTTTGGCGGTTTTCCTGGGGTGTTGCTTAAGCAACCGACTTGTGGGGGTGGGGTGGGTTCGGGCGGAGTAAGTGCTGGTAGCGCTGGTGTTTCTGGCGCGCTGTGGTGTGCTTTTCAGGTGGAGGTGTTTCTGGCGGTTAGGCTGTGTTGTAGGTTGGGTGCTTCGGTTAGGTCTGGCGGTGTTTTTGGGAAACCCCTCCCGGGGGGTGGGGGGGGCCAGCCCTCCTGCTCTGTCTGCCGGGTCGGGGTGGGGTGGGGTGGGGTGGGGTGGGTGCGGGTGGGTGTTGGCGTTTGCTTGGAGGTCTGTTGTTTTTCGTTTTCTTTTCTTCTCTTCTCTTCTCTTCTTGCCCTGTCAGGGTTCTGGTCTCGGGGACCAGGCTGTCTTCGGTCAGCAGGGGGG
>JAEHOC010000294.1:0-24030 GCA_016834605.1 Chlamydomonas incerta | reverse complement strand
GGCCCCAGTCCGGAACGGCGGCGCCCTGGTCGCGGAGGTAGGCAAGGAGGCGGGCCGCCAAGCGCGTCGCGGCCCAGCGGCGCCCACTCATACCCCTGCACATCTGCGCAGCGGTTCTGGTACGTCACGAGGTCAGAGCCGATGGCAACACACGTGTCGCGGGTCAGGCAGACGGCCCCGTACTCTGCCTCAGCGCCCGCACCCCCACCAGCGCGCCCAGCCGTGTCGGCCGAAACCCCAGCCGGCGCGCCCAGGCCCCTGCCCCTGCCCTTACCACCACCCGCTGGCTGTGACGTCTGCAGTGGCGGCCCCCGCCTGGGGCGGCCGGCTGGGGCACGGCCCTCCCCGCTCCTCCACCCTGGCGCCCCAACCCGCTGCCCCCACCAGCCTGCTGTCCCGCGGCCGGCCGCCCCTTGGGCACGTGCGGCGGCGAGCTAGCACCGTCCTGCTGGGGTGGCGGCCCGCCGCCCAAGCGCCCTGCCTGCTGCTGCGGGAGCTGGGCGGGGCCACAGCGCCCTGTGGAGCGGGGCTGTTGCTGCTGCGGCCGTGGCTGCGGTGCGTGCGCGGCTGGTTGCACCCGTCGCCCACGCCCTGACGCCGCCGTGGCAGCGCCATCGCCCGCCCCGTCCTGTCCCCCCAGCGTGGCAAGGACCCCCAAACCGGGAGCCAGTCCCGGCCCGGGCGACTGGGGCTGCTGCTCCTGCCGCTTGCTGTTGCTGTACCCGCCGTTGCTGCTGGAGATTGAGTTCCGCCAAATCGGCCAAGTACCGCTGCATCACACCTTTCAGCTGCTGCTCCTGCCGAGCGACTGCCCGCTGATCAAAGGGCGGCTGTGGCGCTGGAGCCCCACTGGGCTGCTGCTGCGCGCCAGCCGGCCCAGTATCAGCAGTGCGAGGCCTGGCCACCGGCGGCCCCCCCACGCCTGCCGACGGCGGCCCCCCGCTAACCCCTCCCGCTGCCACCCGCTGCTGAGGAGAGGGCCGCTGCTGCCGCTCAGCCCTCAGGGCAGCCGCAGCAGCACGGGTGCTTCCCCCCGCCACCCGAGCTGGCAGCGAGGGCGAGGCCACGGCGGGTGGCCCGCTGGCGCCACCAGCGGCAGCCGCTGCGTCACCCAAACCCGCCGCCTCCTGCATCTGCACGTCCCCCACGTGGTCAACGATGGCAGCACGTTGCCCACGCCGTGACGCCGCCCGCGCCAGCGACACCGCCCGCCCCGTCCTGCCCCCCCGGCGTGGTCAGGACCCCAACGTGGGAGCTGGTCTGGGCCCGGGGCGACTGCCCCTGGCGCTGCAGCTGCTGCTGTTGCTGTTGCTCCGGCCCGGCGGCTGCCCGCTGTTCCACGGGCGGCCGGGGCGCGGGCGCACCACTGTGCTGCTGCTGCGCGCCAGCTGGCCCAGCATCTGCAGGGCGAGGCCTGGCCGACAGCGGCCCCCCCACGCCTGCCGACGGCTGCCCCCCGCCACGCCCTTCAGCTGCCACCCGCTGCTGCGACGAGGGCTGCTGTAGCTGCTGCCGCTCAGCCCTCAGGGCAGCCGCAGCAGCACGGTTGCTTCCCCCCGCCCCCAGAACTGGCAGCGGGGGCGAGGGCCCCGCTGTGTGGCCCACTGGCGCCACCAGCTGCAGCCGCCGCGTCACCCAGACCCGCCGCCTCCTGCATCTGCACGTCCCCCACGTGATCAACGACGTCCGCTGCGGTCGCCCTGGCAGCCGCGGGCCTCGCCTCACCCATGGCGTTGCCACCCAGGTCAGCGACCCCGGCGGCCGCCGGAGCAGGGCTGCCGGCCGCAGCTGTCGTGGCAGTCCCCGCCGCCGGGGGGGCGCCACGGACCTCCACCTGCATGGGCTCCTCACCGGGCATCTCAAACTTGGCACAGTGCAGGTTAGAGAGCTGCGGGTCCCAGGCGGGGCCCCGCACACAGGCAATGATGTGGTTGGTGATGCCTTGGCCTGCGGGGGCCTGGGGCTCCCCCCTGGGGCCCACCGATTTGGCGCACTGCTCTGACACCACATAAGCACACGCCAGGTTAGAGGGGTCCGAGGTGGTGGGATAGCCGCCCGCCTGCAGCACCAAATCAGTGCGACCGCAGAAAGCCCCCCACCCAGGGCCCCCTACCATCTTGAGCGTGACGGTGTAGGTGCCTGGAATGATGGGCCGCGTGTCCACCGGCACGTGGACCGTGAGGACAGCCTGACCGCGCTGGAGCGGTACAGCCAGCGGCGACATGCGCACGAGCTCCGCTGTGAAGGCTGCTCTGCTGGCGCCGGGCGCGCTCCGGCTGAAGGCCAGCCCCGCAAACGTGCGGGAGGGCCGGCCTGTGCTGTGCAGAGAGTGGCCCTGCAAGAGCTGCGGCTGATTGCCCTGCCTGCACATGGCGTCCAACACTGACAACGCAGCGCTGGTCACTTCCCGGACGCCGGCGGAGGACAGCTGCTCGCCCTCTGGGAGCCCCGTGGCGGCACCCACCAGAAGGACTGGGTAGGTAGGCAGACTGGGGCCCTGAGGCTGCGTCGTCAGGTCCTGCACGCCGTGCGCCCGGCTATGCGTGGACAGGGCAAGGTGGAGCTGCAGCCCAGGGCTGAAGAACGGGCTGGCAGCGTTGCCCCCACCTGCAGGGGTGCGGTCCGCTGCCAGCTCTGGCAGTGGGCGGCGATGCCCAAACGCCGGCCCCCCACACAGCACTGCGTGGGCTGCTGCGGCCGCGCCATGTGTGGGTGTGCTGTATGGCTGGTGTTGGCCCCGGGCGTCTTGGCTGCACTGAGACACCCGGCGGAACCGCCCAGGATTACCCAGCAGCTGCATAGCTACCCAAGATCAGAACTCACAGGGCAGCACAGCAGGGCAGGCGCCAGGCATCTGGGCGCTAGGCAACAAGGGCCCGGTGACGTGCCCCACCCCCAAAAAACCGCCAAGTGCTGCAAGGCACCCCCGACCGCCACACCCAAAGCACCCTGCTGCACGCGCGGATGCAAATAACCAACCACAGAGGTCGATACGCCGCCTGCTCCAAGCTGGTGCAGCTCGGTGCTCGCCGAGATGTTAAGATGCCGACGAGCAAAATGTCGCCAACTCCCCGGCGACACTCTTGAACCGCCAGAATCCTATTCCATAGCTGTGTCGAGTGCCAAAGCACAAGCCGGCAAAGGCTGAGAAGGGCGCGGGAGAGGGAGTGTCCCGCTACAGCTGCAAAGTGGACTCACGAAAACGAGTGTGCCCACAAACGCCAAAGGCTTCACAGTGGTTCGTAGGTGTTAAGAAGCCTAAAACAGAAGGAAGCAAGTCGAACAGCGTGAGAAAACGATGCCGACAAGTTCAAAGCTGCACAGAAGATAAAGGAGGATGCAAGAGAAGCAATAGAAGAGGTTTAAGTAAAGTAAAGTAAAGTTGAACCTGGGGTGTTGCTTAAGCAACCGACTTGTCCTCAGCGTGCATGGAGCGCGCAGCAAAGTGGTCCACCAGGCCGGTGAGTTCCTTCAGCTGCGCCGGCGACGGGTTGAGGAAGCTGAAATGGTAGGCCAGCTTCGCCGCCAGCACCTGCTTCGCAATGTGCACACGGCCAACGAGAGTCAGAGACAGGGCAGCCCACAGACGCGCCACAAACGCCATGCCGCGAGCCCGCCGGGTGTACAGGTCCGCTGCAGCCGCATCAGAGTCCCACGACAGAGGCACACCCAGGTGTGTCACAGCGCCAGTGGTAAACGGCACCCCCGTGTGTGGGCAGGGGCCCGTCAGGTGCGCAAACCTGCCGAGGCCCATGGCCTTGCTCTTGTCCGGATGAACACGGGCGTTGGACGCGCGGCAGAACAGCTGAACTGCCGCCATCAGTACCGGCCCGTCCACCGCCGGGTCGCGCGCCGTGAGGGTCGTGTCATCAGCGTGGTGGGCGGCAGGCGGCGCCTGCTCGCCGCTGGGTAGCAGGGGCGTGCGGAGCGCCCCTTGCTCCACCTGCCGCCGCAGAAAGGACGTCAGTGGCTGCAGCTGGATGACCCACAGCGGTGGTGAGGCGGTGCTGCCCTGCGGCAAGCCGTTCAGCACTGGGAAGGCGTCAGAGAGCATCCCGTTCACACACACGCGGGCAGAGCCGTTGGCAGTGATCAGGCGGATCCAGCGCAGCATGCGCGGCCCAAACCCCAGTCCCTCCGCGGACGCATACAGCCACTGCCGGTGCACCCGCCTTTTCAATGTCCAAGAAGTACAGCGCACCACCCTGCCGTGGCGTGCCGTCCGCGCCCACGTCCAGGCGCATCCATTCGATCAGGCCTTGGAGGTACAGCGCGTTGTCTCCAATCCAGCGGCCGGTGATGAACGCGGTCTGCAGCTCATCCACAACTGCATCCAGGGCGGGCTGCAGGCGGGCGCTGACGGCCTTGGACACCATCTTGAAGTCGCAGTTGAGCAGCGTGATGGGCCGGTAGGACGCCAGCTCGGCGCGGTCCAGGCTTTTGCCCTTGTAGATGAGGGTGATGATGCCCTCCCGCCAGGAGGCGGGCAGCGCCGCCGCCATTTCGCCGCCATCGTGGGCGTCTGCAGCAGCAGCAAAGGCAGCGGCAGCAGCAGCAGCTCGCTGACCACCTCCCGAACCACGTTTTTTTTTGAGGAATCATCCTTACAAGGTTGAACAGGGGCAGACGCACTGAACCACGTGCTCCGACGTCTGCTTAGCAGGCTCGCGGGACCAGTAAGCACACCAGACGGCGTACAAGAAGGTGGCCCGCAACGTGCTCCACAGCAGCGCGCCCGCCCCCCGCGGGCCTGAGGCCCACACCCCCATGTCGTCACCCAGCATGAAGGCCGCGTCCGTCACTGGCGGCGCCGCTGCCTGGGGCGCCACGCAGGCCCACAGCTGCTGCAGCCACGTCCTCGCCTGCGCATACGCTGGACACTCCAGGAAGATGTGCGTCAGGCTGGCCCACGCCCGCGGGCCAGGTGGCCCGCAGGCGGGGTAAGGACAGTGCGCCCCCAACCCCCCACACCCCGTGGTCACCCGTGGCCGAATGCCCTTGCCCGCCCGGTACAGCCCGCAAGGCAGGTAAGCATGTTGCAGCCGGTACACCAGCACCTTTGCCCCCCGACTGGCGTGGCTGTCCCACAGCCTCCGCCACGTACCCCGCAGAAGGGACGCATCCGGGGGCGGCGTGCGAGGGTCGCCCTCCACCGCCGCTGCGGCTGCCGCCGCCGCTGTGGCAGGCCCCGTGCTAGGCCCCGCCCCGTTCGCCGCCTGCTCCTGCAGCCGCGCGGATCGCCGCGGCCCCTCACCCGACTGCTGGGACGGGGACGCATACGACTGCAGTGCTCTCGCCGGCGTGTTCTGCTGCCCGGCTGCCGCTGAGGTGCGGTGGAGCCAGGGGTCCAGAGCCACCGGGTTATTGTGGAAGTGCTGCGCCGCCGTGGTGGTCAGCTGCGCCGCTGCCCGCTGCCACTCCGCCTCCCGCGCCGCCAGCCGAGACTGTGCCGCTGGCGGGGTCCCCGAGCCCCCCGCCTGCTGCGCTGGCGCCGGGCACGGCATGGCGGCAGGGCGGGCCGGAGCCGGAGGGGCGGCCGGGTTGGCCGCCGTGATGGCCCGCCGCACGTCCCGCACCGTGTAGTCTGCCAAGCTGACACCCGCAATCTGGCAGTGCTCCGGGTGCACCACCACCCCAGCCTCCGGCGCCAGGATACTTTTACTTTACTTAAACCTCTTCTATTGCTTCTCTTGCATCCTCCTTTATCTTCTGTGCAGCTTTGAACTTGTCGGCATCGTTTTCTCACGCTGTTCGACTTGCTTCCTTCTGTTTTAGGCTTCTTAACACCTACGAACCACTGTGAAGCCTTTGGCGTTTGTGGGCACACTCGTTTTCGTGAGTCCACTTTGCAGCTGTAGCGGGACACTCCCTCTCCCGCGCCCTTCTCAGCCTTTGCCGGCTTGTGCTTTGGCACTCGACACAGCTATGGAATAGGATTCTGGCGGTTCAAGAGTGTCGCCGGGGAGTTGGCGACATTTTGCTCGTCGGCATCTTAACATCTCGGCGAGCACCGAGCTGTACCAGCTTGGAGCAGGCGGCGTATCGACCTCTGTGGTTGGTTATTTGCATCCGCGCGTGCAGCAGGGTGCTTTGGGTGTGGCGGTCGGGGGTGCCTTGCAGCACTCGGCGGTTTTTTGGGGGTGGGGCACGTCACCGGGCCCTTGTTGCCTAGCGCCCAGATGCCTGGCGCCTGCCCTGCTGTGCTGCCCTGTGAGTGCTGATCTTGGGTAGCTATGCAGCTGCTGGGTAATCCTGGGCGGTTCCGCCGGGTGTCTCAGTGCAGCCAAGACGCCCGGGGCCAACACCAGCCATACAGCACACCCACACATGGCGCGGCCGCAGCAGCCCACGCAGTGCTGTGTGGGGGGCCGGCGTTTGGGCATCGCCGCCCACTGCCAGAGCTGGCAGCGGACCGCACCCCTGCAGGTGGGGGCAACGCTGCCAGCCCGTTCTTCAGCCCTGGGCTGCAGCTGGGGGCGCCTGCATATATACTCAAGCTGTTATCCTACGATCCTTCCCTTACACCTATCGAGCAAGAAAAACTCTGTGAACTTAGTGGACCCCGTCGAATGTCCCGGCAGCAGCTAGAACATCCGTCAAGACCACTAGTTGTCGAAATGGCTGGAGGCGGACCCGGGAGCGAGTCCTATCGTTGCGAGACACCAATGGCGGTGTTTTGGGCGAGAAGTGAAAGCTCCCGGAGAAACCCCAGCCAGAAGACATGCACACAGAGCCACAGCAACGATGGACGAGGGCCAGGAAGGAATACTGCGACGAGAGGCAAAATGCAGCCGATGGCGCCAACCCGGGGACTGAAACTCCTGCTGATATGCCTGCTACTGCAGAATCAAACAACGGTACCCCAAAATACGGAGGGCCAGTTAAGGCCCTCGCTCCCAGGGACGCTAAAGGGAAACAGCCCTCCCAGCTCCCAGCAGACGGCGCTCAACCCGCTCGTCTCTCCCAAACATACCAAACAATGCGGAAGGGACACCCAGAAACAGATCGCGAACACGTGGCCTTGTCGCCCAACCGGATCGACCAGCCTTTTGCAACTTTGCAACTTTTTCACAGCGCCTCGATGCCCCATACCAGCCCAGTTCAATAATACGCAACTACCTACACCTGCCACACTGCTGCCAACACTACCGCCAACCAAAATGCAGCCCTCAAAGTCTAAGCTTGGGATTCGCCCAGCCCTCTGCCGCACTACTTACGTAGCAGAGCTTCGTGGCAATCGGCCAACTAGGACGGCAGTTCGTGTTGCTGTCAGGCAAGCCTCCAGCAGAAGCCCAACAGCTTTCGCAATCAACAACGAGCTCGACGGCCCTTACGCCGCTGCCAGTGGACTGAACAGCTGGGACCACATCCCTAACTATGTGGAGCAGTGCATGCCCAGCAAGGACCACAACTACAGCGAAGGGGCCGTGACCATCGCGACAAATCGCTTCACGGAGTGCGCAACGGACGCGAACCTCACCGCAATTTGCACGGCCGGCAGCCTCAGCCACACGCTCGTCAACGGAATCGCGTTTGCACAGCCTGTGAACCACAAGCTGGAGGTCACCGTGGCCATCGACCAGCCCGGCAGCAAGCAAGGAGCAGCGAGCGCTAAAAATGCGGCTACCGCGGCCCTGCAACGCAACATCAGCGACAGCAGCAATGTGCTCGGAGTGTTCGCCAGCCGGAAGGCTGCCACCGATGCAATGACAGAAATCGTGGGGAAGGCCACCAGCGCGCGCGGCTTCCCCTCGATCCCCAGCGTTCACGCTGGCACCGGCACGGCCGATCAGGCCTACTCTACTCATAGATGCTTGAGCCTTGGCTGTGTGGAGATGAAATGCGCTGGCCCACTAGTGATGGACTTTCTAGCGACGGAAATACCGCGTGTGTACGCAGCTGAGTGGCGGCGGGTGCGGCAAGCTATTGGCCCGGTGCTGCAAGTGGCAGGCAGTGGCATAAGGTCGGCCATGCAACAGGTTAGTGGCAACATCTGTCTGCCAAGGAGGCACCAGGAAAGCCGGGCCAAGAGAAGAGAGCAATGGAGCAGCCCAACAGCGATCACACTGATACAGAATGCGGCGTCACTCAGCACCAGGTCACTGGCGGAGATAATGCTTGCCACCGGTGAAAGCTTCCTGGGGCCCTACCCGACCGTGCTCTGTAATGAAAACTGGGAGCAACCTCTACTGTGTGCCCACGTTCGAGTGGCTGCACTGACGCACTGGGTCGGGCACGGGCTTGGGTGCATCGCCTACCTCGTGTGCACAACCACAGCGGGCCTTGCCCACTACGCGGGCGTCACCGCGGTCAAGGCACTCCACACGAGCACCAACCTCGCCTTACAAACAGCAGCTATCGCCGCCACTTCAATCCTCCTGCTTCTCCTGGCCCGGCACCTCAACAACACCAGCCTTACCAGCACGCCCTCCGAAACAGCCGAGGTGCTCGCCCACGAAACAGCTCTGCTATCCGTCCTCATCGCCCCGCTGTGCATGAGCTTCGCCCTTGCCCCACTCTGCCTCACCGCGATACTATATGGCGCAACAGCTGTACCCCTAGGGCTGGCTACAATCATCCTCACAACCGATGCAGCATTCCTGGCCCTAGCCGCGACCATTCAGGGGGCCTACCTCACACACTACCTATGGCGACACACGAAACGCCTCGCCCACACAGCATGGTACAGACACAACAGACTCCTCCTAGTCGCGATGGCCCTCGCCGCCACTATGCATACTGGGTACAGCCTAATACCCACACTGTGCGCACCCGGAGAAACAAGCCCAATGCCATGGATGCCACCCCTGTCGGCGGGCGCCCTCTCGATGGGACACCTGGCACACCTCTACACCCTGCTCCCCTGCACTCCCGCCACACTTCCAGTTATCACACTGCGTGGCGCATGGGGCACGCAAGCCAATACAAACAACCCAACACGCCACAACCGCCAGGCACCGCAACCGCCTGCCATGCTACACTACCCACCCTCCCTCTCAAGCACCACCTTCAGACAGACCCAACTGTCGGGATTCTGCGGCATCCACGCGATCAACAACATGCTAGGCTGTGCCTGGCTTGATCCACACGACGTGCTAAGGCACGCTAATGCAGTGGCGCACACCCTCAGACAAACGAACCACCCCGACCGGGATGGCTGGGCAAACGCCTTCACACAAGCCGGCAAGTTCGATGTGACAGTCATCAACCACTACCTGTACCACAATGCCACTATCAGCAACAACAGCGCGCACCCTAACAAAAGGCTGTCACTGCAATGCGCCATCATGCACTATGGCATAGCAGGTGAAAGCCCACATACAAAACAAGCAATTCTTAACGCACTGCCCCGAACATCCCGTAACCTGGGCTTCACCGTACACATGAACAGCCGGCCCCACGTGTATGCGGTCCGCATGGAAGCAGGGCAATGGAGGATAATTGACTCGGAAGACACACCACTACACAACACCACCCTCCACGACGACGGGTGGCACGCCATGGAAGGACATATCTACTACCTGGGCACAGTCTCAACGCAGGACACGGAAGCCCTGCGCAACACACTTGGCCCATGCTATCACATTGCACCACGGCAACCCACCCAGGCGGAACGAGAGGCCGCGCGCGTCCCGATCGAAATCGACATCACCCAGCCGGGCAGCCCCTCCCCCCAAGCAAACGGACCCGGCGCCAACCCGGGCCCGGCTCCGACCCTAAACCCACCCCGCGCCGTGGCACCAACCCGGGTGGCCCGCGCTGCCCCCACTACAACAACCCGTGCCACAGCGAAACCCTGGGTGGGGCGCCTGAACACCATTACAGACCTTTTCAAACGACAACACACAACACGCACCCCCGCGCCGGCGACGGCCCAAGCCATGGCGCCGGCACCTGGGGCACTAGCGGCCCGTACGCTGCACATCACCACCCACAATGTAAGGGGGCTACTCTCGCAAACACTCCCAGCCATCACCCCTGGCAACCTAAGCTTTACGCTGTGCAACCTCGCGGCCTGGGGCGCTGACGTGGTTATTCTGACCGAAACAAAACTGGGCCACAAACACGACCCGCTGAAAAAGGCGTTCCTCAACGAAGGCTACCGCCTATACTGTAGCACAGTGCCACGCAACACAACAGCAAGAGGCAGTGCAGGTGTCGCAATTGCCGTATCAACAAGGTACAGCAACATGAACGGTGTCACCCACCACACACCCCCAGCCGCCCTGCAAGGCTATGTCTCACACATTCAGATACGCACCCAGGGGAGCATTCCCCTAACAGTCCTGGGTGTCTACGCACCCGAAGACACGCTCACCCGCAAAGCCATCTACCACTACTGCCAAACTACCCTAGCACACACCACAGCATGCGAACAACACCTGATATTGGCAGGGGACTTCAACGCAGTGGCCCACGCTGCCGACCGCACGGGACCGCTGGACTCAGCCGACCGCATGCACCAGCAGTTCCTGCTACAATCAGGCCTCCTACCCGCCCGAGGCAGCAGGCCCGCAGGGAACGAATGGTCATACGAGCAAGTACAGCACGGCGTGTCCACACACCGCAGCCGCATCGATGATATCCTCCTATGTGAGGCGGCACGCACCGCGTGCCCCAACGCGCTGGAGTACACTAACGCGGTAGCTGGGAACTTCGACCACAGACCGGTGCATGCGAAGATGCCAGCCGATAAGCTACAGCTGTGGGAGTGCCCCCAACCGGTGGCCCCGCCGTCTGACCCAGACAACTCTCCGCGCTGGTCACGAATCACGCTGCCTGTCACACAAAAGCAACTCGCAGCTGCCGCCGCCCGCCTGGAGGACACCATGGTGGAAACCACAGCGGACCTGCACACAGCAACCAAAGCAGCAGTACAGGTTATCGACAATGCCCTGGCAAAACACGCAAAGGACCCGGTAGGATACCCGGCCAACACCATGCACTGGGACCTGGCACACAACCGGACTCTGCAACGAGTCAATGTCACCCAATTGGCAGACAGACTAATGGCGGCGCTAGAGGCTGGCCTGACATGCCTCCTCGAGGAATGCTCGCAGAAACCGCCCCACACAGGGAAACACCACTTCTCGCGCTCTGCGGCGCGCCACCTAAAGCCCCTCTGGGACAAGGAGGTTCAGCTTAAACAGGCGCTCACCAACCTGACAGCCGATTGCGCGGCGCTGGACGAGGCTGGGGAACGTGAAGCCGAGGCCCTCCGAGGCCAGATTAAGGACTGCCAAACGCAGCATCGCCAGCTGGCAGCGGACCGAGCCAAAGCCCAGCGTGAAGCAGCAACCGCCTCCCTACAGCATACTTTGGCCACCAGACCTGCGCAGGGGCACAAGCGCATATTTCAGAAAGAAGCCGGAGAACGCGGGCTGCCGGCTGTTCGCGACCCAGAGACAGGAGAGGTGGTGACCGACTCGACCAGCATCCTAACTGCCCTAGAAGGCCACTTCCGAAAACTGTCAGCCCCACCACGGGGTCAACGCACAGGAGAGTACCGGCTGCGGCCGGGCACGACACGGGGCTACCCCTTTGAAAACGCCAACGCCACGGACGCCTTTCAACTGGCACGCAACCGACACCCCGACTCCCACTCCATGCTACCCAGCATGGCGGACCCTGCCAACTTCGACCACTGCGTCTCCCACCTGTCTCGCAACAAGGCGACGGGGCCGGACGGCATTCCAAACGAACTGCTCCGTATCCTGCCACACGGCATGAAGCGTAACCTGCACAGCATAATCAAAATCATGTACGCCAAGTCAGAAATCCCGGAGGCATGGGCCGCATCCGACACGGTCCTGCTCCCGAAACCCGGCGACGCACTCGATATCAAGAACAAACGCCCCATCGCACTTGCCAACACATGCTACAAGCTTTACACGTCCATGCTCACCATGGGCATCGGGGAGCTCGCAGGACCGCTGCAGCTGTTCAGCGAGGCGCAGGAAGGATTCCGCGCCTACTGCAACACTGAACGCCAGATCTTGAACCTCGTACACGCGCTCGAGGACGCTGCCCTGTACGGAAAAGACGTGTACGCAGTGTACGTGGATTACAGCTCAGCCTTCAACACGATCGACCAGGACAGACTCCTGCAAATCATGTTCGATCTGGGGCTGCCGGATGACCTGATCCGCGCAGTACGGAATCTGTACGCCCGTGCGGCCACGCGCATCCGTACCGAGCACGGCTGCACACCCGCCATCCCTATCGAACGCGGCACAGTACAGGGAGACACACTCTCACCGGTCCTGTTCATTCTGTTCATGGAGCCGCTTGTGCGCTGGCTCCACGCGGGTGGCCGCGGCTACCAGTACGGATGCCTCACCCCGGAGGAAAACCTCCGGCACCACTGCAGTGCTGCCGCCTACGCCGACGACCTTGCAGCACTGACCAACTCTGTGGAAGACCTGCAAGTCCAATGTGACAAAATATCAGCGTACGCAGAATGGTCAAGCCTACGTGTAAACCACACCAAATGCGCCACCACGGCTATCTGGCACAACAAATCCCGGTCCTGCCCCACACTCGACGGACCCACTGGCAGAGCCACCCTCGCGGCCATGCACCGAGACATGACGAACAAGCTAAGGATCGGCAGCACCCCGGTCCCCTACTACCCTCCTACCAAACCATACAAGTACCTAGGCGTCCAACTCACCTTCGCGCTGGAATGGAAGGCACAGGTAGCCCGGGTCACGGAAATCGTTAAGGAAAAGGGCGCGGCTGTAGCCGCATCACTCGCCACGCCCGCCCAGCGCCTGCGCATGCTACAACAATGTGTGCAAACCACAATCGCTTACAGTTTCGCGGCCATGCCCTACTCCAAACAAGACATCGCAACCCTCGACGGGGCCCTAGCAGGCTTTGCCAAAAAGTGCTATGGTCTACCACGAGGCTTCCCCACACGTACTGCTCTCCTTCCAGTCGAAGAGTATGGCCTGGGCCTCGGCTCCCTCTTACCTCAGTACGCACGCGTCGCACATCGTGCACTTGTCCTGGCACTCAATGATACTGGCCGCCTGGGCGTTGTGACGCGAGCCCTCCTCCCACGACAGCATAGCCTTGCCGGCGCCACCGCTGCGCACCACCTGTCAGCAGACAAGGGCAGATTCTTCACCACGCTGCAACAAATGACCCTTGCACGCGAACACGGCATCCAATTGTTCTACAAAGGTACGCCTTTTACCACCCCTACCTGGTCGGTTGTCTCGGCCTTGGACGCGGTGGCCACTGCCCGGGACACCACGCCACTCCCCCTGGAATATGTGCTGCCGCTCGCAGAGCTACAGCTGGAACTCAGCCACCTGGTCGACCGGAACACCGGCCGGCACCTGATCTCGTCACGCGACCTGGAAAGGCGCATGGGGTCAAACCGGGTGAAACACAAACACATGGTCGCCCTGAACCGACTCAGCCTGGCACTGTCCGCGACCGGCGAGGAAGCGCAATCGCCGGAGAAACACTCAAGCCCGAACCCCCTCCCGCAAGCCCAGCGCACCCTTCCAGCACACGCTGATCTGGACCCCCTCACCGCACGGGATGACCCCCTACCACCCGGCATGGCGCCGGCACTGGACCGCTTCCTCACTGCGGCCCAGCACGCACCCCCGCCTGCCCCACCCCCACCCGCCGGCCCCGCCCCTGTACCAGCAGACGCGGCGGAGCAAACCCAGTTTGCACCCGCGAGCCCAGCTTACCACAACCCAACCGCGGCCACCCAGGCTCCCACCCCCCAGCCGCAAGACCCTGCCCACCCCGCTATAGAACCTCCCGCCCCACCCTCACATGCACGCGGGCGGGACCGTAAGACAGCGGTCACCCGCCCAGGTGCCCGGCCCAACCCACGCACAGGGCGCGTCACGAAGCACGCTGCACAACGCGCACGCATTCAAGAGAACACCCGCACCGCCCCCCGAGACCTACTCACCGGCGCCAAAGCAGCCATCAACGCTGCCCAGCGGCTCACTAACGGCGACGAATCCCTGGTGGTGGGGACGCGCGGGTACGAAACAGCACGCTCAGTCTTCTCCGCGGTCGCCAGAGACATGAATCGCCATATGCAACTCGGAAAGCTACACCCCCAGGATCCGGACACGTTCGCGCCCAGTGTTAGCCGCACACCCATGCGACGTGGCCTGGCCCCGCACCTCCAAGCTATGCTCGCCTCCAACGGCACCGCACCCGCGTATACAGCCGTCCACACGTACCTGCAAGAGCACAGAGAGGGAGAAGAAGAAGCTCAAGGCCCCACCCCGATGGAACTCGACGCGCCTGAGCATGAGGGCCAGGACATGGATGTGGACGTCCCCCAAAACACAACCGCCCCCCAAGCAGCGGCATCGCCCACGCGCCACAACAGTGCACGCGCACACTGGCGCATAGCCAGGGCCCGACTGACAAAAGACGCTGTCCCACCTTCTGCCAACGGCCATACCAATGGAGACGCCCAACTCACCTACGACTTGGACAACGATGGCCAGGAAATAGCAGCGATCCTGCACAGCAGCAAACAACAGATTGTCACTGACACCGAGCTCACACGCAAGCGCAAAGCCGGCGAGGACACCTCTGGCACACGAGAGGCGTACTTCACAGTGCAATGGAAACCCAGCGTTACCGCGCCAGCCGTGGTCACTGCCTTCAAACGCATGGGCTACGCTGCAAGGAATGTCACACGCTGCTACAAGCACCCCCTTCAACATCGCCCCGCCCCACCACCAGGCCCTACCACCGACGCCACCACTGGTGCTGCTCCCGAGCAGGCTACCCAACCTGGCCCTGCCCCACCCGGTGATCAGGGTGCGCCGCGAGCCGCAATGTTCTCCGCCCGGCAAACCCGGCTCCTGCAGCATGTCACATGGGCGAATAGCAGTGAACGTGCACGTGACCTGCAGAACAACCCCGAGTGGGAGGACCTACTAAACGAGTACAATACACGAGTCGCCGCCGGGCCTGACGCCCCTATCCGCCCCACGCGGCCACCAAAGGACATGAAGCTGACCTCACGCCAGCGGCAGGGACGCCATGAAACCGAACCCGAAGACACAGCCTCGCGTGCACGAGACATCCGGTCCACAACCAGCATCAACACCAGTCCCAGCAACCCCTACAGAGACGTTAGGCCACCCGGCCACTACGCAATCAGCTCCCCTAAGGATGGGACGCATGCACCTACAGAAGCGCACGTCTACGAGCCATGCGGCCGGTGGCTTGGTGCAATCACCTACCCCCGGCTCCAGGCGCTGTGGGAGCACTTCCACCGCACCACTACCCGCCCCCACGCATTTGAAGAGGCCGTAGCTGCCCTGCTCCACCGGTACCGCCATGACCCGGAACAGCTCGACAGGAAGGCTGCCCCGAACCATCAGATCTCACTCCTGTCCAGCACTGCTGACGCCATCGTCGGGGCCCTGCGGAGCACAGGAGCAGGGCGTGTTAGTGAACTCTTCGCTTCCCCACTCAACTCCACGACCTCCGCTGATGAATACTTCAGCCGCGACACCAATGATGCAGCCTTTGGCGCACGACACGACGCCTATAGCACTGCCTGGACAGGACTCCACTACGCACACCCCCCCGCTACCCCCGGCGACGCACGCAAAACGCTCCTCTGGGCCCTGGCATCGGCCTCAGCCGCACGCATGTCTCCACACCCCACCCTGATTCTCATGGTCCTCCCCACCTGCCCCACCTACCCACACACGCAATGGCTCGGGCACCCCCTATGCCGCAAGCTCGCCTCCTGGACAGCGGGAGAGAAAGACGCGGCAGAAACGGCAGGCATGCACGACGGCCTGGGCAACGACGCCCCTCTGCAGCGGCAGCGGGGGGTCACCCTGGTCGCTGTGGGTAATCCAACGGGCCTAACAGCACTGACGCCGGCGTGGAAACGACTGCGCTCTAAACTCGTTGAAGGCCTCCACGCGGCAAGCTGGGTAAACCGGACTCAATGGCGTGCCGACACGGACGGGCACGACTTTCTTGGACCCGCCCTCCCACACAACTTACTCAAGCAGGTAAAGCACCTCGCCACCCAGCAGGAACACGCCCCAGCAGCTGCCCCAATCGATAGGCCCCGACGCGGGTCCACCAATTTTGCTGGCGCGCATGCCCTGGCCCACATTCCCGATGACATTGTCTGGACCGATGGCTCTGTCTCCAAAGTAAAGACAAACGACGGAAAGGAAATCCAAGTCGCTGGCGCCTGTGCCTGGCACAAAGACCGGACCGTCTACGTTAATCCAAATGGAAACGGGTGCACAAATACTATTACTCGCGCTGAGTTAGCCGCAATTCGAGCAGCCGTAGATGAATTTGGTGGAGAAACTAGCGTGTTCGCCAATAAAACATTAACTATTGCAACTGACTCTGCTGCCAGTCTATATCTAATTAAACGCGCTATCAACGAACCACGACGCTTGCACCTCAGCAAGCACCAAGCACTTTTGAGCTCCATTGTGGAATCGCTCCATGCAAGATCCAAACGCAACGCGCCGACTGTCTTTCTCAAAGTCGTCTCACATACGGGATTACACGGCAACGATGAAGCCGACAAGGGGGCCGCAGCCGTCGCCACTGGCGAAAAACCTGCCGACGTGTCGGAGCTCGCTGACAACAACCCGCACGGTCGGCACTGGTGGCCCACGTTCACGACCACCCGGGAAGACGGCAGCACCGCAGAGCACTACATTTCTGACCTGAACCGGGGCCTTCTCAAGGCGCTCAACCCGTCCTCCCATGGCGGGCACGCGAAGCAAACCCTGTACACGAGCAAGTGGGCCGAAGCTGCCCCCAAACTCGACACCCGTGCCAGCACCGCCTACATGACCCACACAGGGGCGGGACACGGCCTCCGACGCTTTGTCCAGAACGCCCGGCAGGGAGGCCTCATATGCCCGGCGAGACTAGCACTCTTCAAACTGCGTGATACCGACACTTGCACCCTGTGCGCACCTATCCACCAACGCCGCGGGTCCCCACCTGAACGTGGCACTGCCGGGCACCTCGCTGGCCACTGTGCTCACCCCCAGCTGGTGGGCGCCCGCATCGCAAAGCACAACGCTGCTGTCCGTATGCTTGGAGACTGCCTACATCGGGGTACCCACGGTGGAGGGTACATGCTAATGGACGCTAGCAGTGCAGAGGCACGCCCCGAATACTGCGCAGGCGCCCACCCACCTGCCTGGATGCTACCAAACGTAGCCGAGTCCGAGCGCAAAAGGATGCGACCGGACATCCTCTTTATCCCGTCCCTGCCGCGTGCCAAGGTCGGAAAACGTGGCCCCCGGGGGGAGGCCAACAACCCCAGCCAGCATAAAGTATACCTGATCGAGGTCGGTTACACCTCTGACCTGCACCACAGCGAGAAGTGTGACCAGAAGCAGGCCCAGCACACACGCCTGGCGGATGCACTAACGAGTGCTGGCTGGAACGTGGAGTACACAAAGGAGCAGATTGTAACCTTGGGACATGGAGGTACCATCTCCAGCACCCTTCAGCCCCTACTGCGCTCCCTGGGCGCCACAGCTCGCTCCGCCCAAATGTGCTGCACAAAGATCCACATGCACAGCGTCATAAGCCTACGGACGACTGCTTCGCTATACTACCGACTTGAGCGTGAGACCGGCATGCCGACAGCCCGCAACGCGACACACACTGCCGGGACTGCCCCCACCGGGGGCAGGCCCAACGCACGCGACCCAGGCTAATCCCCCCCCCCTATGTTTGCCCACGGTGGGGTGAGCCAAACTCACTCCTCCTTAAGAAACGCGGCGGCCCCAGAGCGCTGCGTACGTATTATTATTATTATTCCCTGGGCTGCAGCTCCACCTTGCCCTGTCCACGCATAGCCGGGCGCACGGCGTGCAGGACCTGACGACGCAGCCTCAGGGCCCCAGTCTGCCTACCTACCCAGTCCTTCTGGTGGGTGCCGCCACGGGGCTCCCAGAGGGCGAGCAGCTGTCCTCCGCCGGCGTCCGGGAAGTGACCAGCGCTGCGTTGTCAGTGTTGGACGCCATGTGCAGGCAGGGCAATCAGCCGCAGCTCTTGCAGGGCCACTCTCTGCACAGCACAGGCCGGCCCTCCCGCACGTTTGCGGGGCTGGCCTTCAGCCGGAGCGCGCCCGGCGCCAGCAGAGCAGCCTTCACAGCGGAGCTCGTGCGCATGTCGCCGCTGGCTGTACCGCTCCAGCGCGGTCAGGCTGTCCTCACGGTCCACGTGCCGGTGGACACGCGGCCCATCATTCCAGGCACCTACACCGTCACGCTCAAGATGGTAGGGGGCCCTGGGTGGGGGGCTTTCTGCGGTCGCACTGATTTGGTGCTGCAGGCGGGCGGCTATCCCACCACCTCGGACCCCTCTAACCTGGCGTGTGCTTATGTGGTGTCAGAGCAGTGCGCCAAATCGGTGGGCCCCAGGGGGGAGCCCCAGGCCCCCGCAGGCCAAGGCATCACCAACCACATCATTGCCTGTGTGCGGGGCCCCGCCTGGGACCCGCAGCTCTCTAACCTGCACTGTGCCAAGTTTGAGATGCCCGGTGAGGAGCCCATGCAGGTGGAGGTCCGTGGCGCCCCCCCGGCGGCGGGGACTGCCACGACAGCTGCGGCCGGCAGCCCTGCTCCGGCGGCCGCCGGGGTCGCTGACCTGGGTGGCAACGCCATGGGTGAGGCGAGGCCCGCGGCTGCCAGGGCGACCGCAGCGGACGTCGTTGATCACGTGGGGGACGTGCAGATGCAGGAGGCGGCGGGTCTGGGTGACGCGGCGGCTGCAGCTGGTGGCGCCAGTGGGCCACACAGCGGGGCCTCGCCCCCGCTGCCAGTTCTGGGGGCGGGGGGAAGCAACCGTGCTGCTGCGGCTGCCCTGAGGGCTGAGCGGCAGCAGCCCTCGTCGCAGCAGCGGGTGGCAGCGGAAGGGCGTGGCGGGGGGCAGCCGTCGGCAGGCGTGGGGGGGCCGCTGGCGGCCAGGCCTCGCCCTGCCGATGCTGGGCCAGCTGGCGCGCAGCACCAGCACAGTGGCGCTCCCGCGCCCCTGCCGCCCGTGGAACAGCGGGCAGCCGCCGGGCCGGAGCAACAGCAACAGCAGCAGCTGGTGGCTCTGGACCCCTGGCTCCACCGCACCTCAGCGGCAGCCGGGCAGCAGAACACGCCGGCGAGAGCACTGCAGTCGTATGCGTCCCCGTCCCAGCAGTCGGGTGAGGGGCCGCGGCGATCCGCGCGGCTGCAGGAGCAGGCGGCGAACGGGGCGGGGCCTAGCACGGGGCCTGCCACAGCGGCGGCGGCAGCCGCAGCGGCGGTGGAGCGCGACCCTTGCACGCCGCCCCCGGATGCGTCCCTTCTGCGGGGTACGTGGCGGAGGCTGTGGGAAAGCCACGCCAGTCGGGGGGCAAAGGTGCTGGTGTACCGGCTGCAACATGCTTACCTGCCTTGCGGGCTGTACCGGGCGGGCAAGGGCATTCGGCCACGGGTGACCACGGGGTGTGGGGGGTTGGGGGCGCACTGTCCTTACCCCGCCTGCGGGCCACCTGGCCCGCGGGCGTGGGCCAGCCTGACGCACATCTTCCTGGAGTGTCCAGCGTATGCGCAGGCGAGGACGTGGCTGCAGCAGCTGTGGGCCTGCGTGGCGCCCCAGGCATCGGCGCCGCCAGTGACGGACGCGGCCTTCATGCTGGGTGACGACATGGGGGTGTGGGCCTCAGGCCCGCGGGGGGCGGGCGCGCTGCTGTGGAGCACGTTGCGGGCCACCTACTTGTACGCCGTCTGGTGTGCTTACTGGTCCCGCGAGCCTGCTAAGCAGACGTCGGAGCACGTGGTTCGGGAGGTGGTCAGCGAGCTGCGCAGGGTGATGCAGCTGCGTTTCACTGCCGCCACGCTAACCCCTGAAACCCTGTCGGCTCTGCCCACACAGCTTCTCACCGCGCAGCTCAAGGCGGCTAAGCTGGAGCACTTTGTGGCCATCTGGACGGCGGGTGGCGCGTTTTGTGAAGTGGAGGAGGTTCAGGGTGGGTCACCGAAGTTGAACTTGCGGCTGACGCTTGCATCACCTGTGCAGGCCCCCTAGGTTTCCTTATGGGCGGCGGTTTATCCCAGGCGCTGGCGTGGCGTATCTTCGTCATCAGCTTACCTGGCGCCCATGTGTACTAGCTCTGGCTGGCGTTGCAGCACCTGGGCGGCTGTGGAGCTTCCTGCACTGCGCTTCTTAGCAGCGGGCTGGAGCCCGTTTAGGCAGCGCCACGTCTGGCCCTTTCAGTGTTTCTGCTTGTGTTTCCTTTGGCGGTTTTCCTGGGGTGTTGCTTAAGCAACCGACTTGTGGGGGTGGGGTGGGTTCGGGCGGAGTAAGTGCTGGTAGCGCTGGTGTTTCTGGCGCGCAGTGGTGTGTTTTTCAGGTGGAGGTGTTTCTGGCGGTTAGGCTGTGTTGTAGGTTGGTGCTTCGGTTAGGTCTGGCGGTGTTTTTGGGAAACCCCTCCCGGGGGGTGGGGGGGCCAGCCTCCTGCTCTGTCTGCCGGGTCGGGGTGGGGTGGGGTGGGGTGGGGTGGGGTGGGTGCGGGTGGGTGTTGGCGTTTGCTTGGAGGTTTGTTGTTTTTCGTTTTCTTTTCTTCTCTTCTCTTCTCTTCTTGCCCTGTCAGGGTTCTGGTCTCGGGGACCAGGCTGTCTTCGGTCAGCAGGGGGGCAGTGTGTCTGCCCCTGTTCAACCTTGTAAGGATGATTCCTCAAAAAAAAAAAAAGCAGCTGCAGCGCCAGGGGCAGTCGCCCCGGGCCCAGACCAGCTCCCACGTTGGGGTCCTGACCACGCCGGGGGGGCAGGACGGGGCGGGCGGTGTCGCTGGCGCGGCGGCGTCACGGCGTGGGCAACGTGCTGCCATCGTTGACCACGTGGGGGACGTGCAGATGCAGGAGGCGGCGGGTTTGGGTGACGCAGCGGCTGCCGCTGGTGGCGCCAGCGGGCCACCCACCGTGGCCTCGCCCTCGCTGCCAGCTCGGGTGGCGGGGGGAAGCACCCGTGCTGCTGCGGCTGCCCTGAGGGCTGAGCGGCAGCAGCGGCCCTCTCCTCAGCAGCGGGTGGCAGCGGGAGGGGTTAGCGGGGGGCCGCCGTCGGCAGGCGTGGGGGGGCCGCCGGTGGCCAGGCCTCGCACTGCTGATACTGGGCCGGCTGGCGCGCAGCAGCTTTACTTTACTTTACTTAAACCTCTTCTATTGCTTCTCTTGCATCCTCCTTTATCTTCTGTGCAGCTTTGAACTTGTCGGCATCGTTTTCTCACGCTGTTCGACTTGCTTCCTTCTGTTTTAGGCTTCTTAACACCTACGAACCACTGTGAAGCCTTTGGCGTTTGTGGGCACACTCGTTTTCGTGAGTCCACTTTGCAGCTGTAGCGGGACACTCCCTCTCCCGCGCCCTTCTCAGCCTTTGCCGGCTTGTGCTTTGGCACTCGACACAGCTATGGAATAGGATTCTGGCGGTTCAAGAGTGTCGCCGGGGAGTTGGCGACATTTTGCTCGTCGGCATCTTAACATCTCGGCGAGCACCGAGCTGCACCAGCTTGGAGCAGGCGGCGTATCGACCTCTGTGGTTGGTTATTTGCATCCGCGCGTGCAGCAGGGTGCTTTGGGTGTGGCGGTCGGGGGTGCCTTGCAGCACTTGGCGGTTTTTTGGGGGTGGGGCACGTCACCGGGCCCTTGTTGCCTAGCGCCCAGATGCCTGGCGCCTGCCCTGCTGTGCTGCCCTGTGAGTTCTGATCTTGGGTAGCTATGCAGCTGCTGGGTAATCCTGGGCGGTTCCGCCGGGTGTCTCAGTGCAGCCAAGACGCCCGGGGCCAACACCAGCCATACAGCACACCCACACATGGCGCGGCCGCAGCAGCCCACGCAGTGCTGTGTGGGGGGCCGGCGTTTGGGCATCGCCGCCCACTGCCAGAGCTGGCAGCGGACCGCACCCCTGCAGGTGGGGGCAACGCTGCCAGCCCGTTCTTCAGCCCTGGGCTGCAGCTCCACCTTGCCCTGTCCACGCATAGCCGGGCGCACGGCGTGCAGGACCTGACGACGCAGCCTCAGGGCCCCAGTCTGCCTACCTACCCAGTCCTTCTGGTGGGTGCCGCCACGGGGCTCCCAGAGGGCGAGCAGCTGTCCTCCGCCGGCGTCCGGGAAGTGACCAGCGCTGCGTTGTCAGTGTTGGACGCCATGTGCAGGCAGGGCAATCAGCCGCAGCTCTTGCAGGGCCACTCTCTGCACAGCACAGGCCGGCCCTCCCGCACGTTTGCGGGGCTGGCCTTCAGCCGGAGCGCGCCCGGCGCCAGCAGAGCAGCCTTCACAGCGGAGCTCGTGCGCATGTCGCCGCTGGCTGTACCGCTCCAGCGCGGTCAGGCTGTCCTCACGGTCCACGTGCCGGTGGACACGCGGCCCATCATTCCAGGCACCTACACCGTCACGCTCAAGATGGTAGGGGGCCCTGGGTGGGCGGCTTTCTGCGGTCGCACTGATTTGGTGCTGCAGGCGGGCGGCTATCCCACCACCTCGGACCCCTCTAACCTGGCGTGTGCTTATGTGGTGTCAGAGCAGTGCGCCAAATCGGTGGGCCCCAGGGGGGAGCCCCAGGCCCCCGCAGGCCAAGGCATCACCAACCACATCATTGCCTGTGTGCGGGGCCCCGCCTGGGACCCGCAGCTCTCTAACCTGCACTGTGCCAAGTTTGAGATGCCCGGTGAGGAGCCCATGCAGGTGGAGGGTCCGTGGCGCCCCCCCGGCGGCGGGGACTGCCACGACAGCTGCGGCCGGCAGCCCTGCTCCGGCGGCCGCCGGGGTCGCTGACCTGGGTGGCAACGCCATGGGTGAGGCGAGGCCCGCGGCTGCCAGGGCGACCGCAGCGGACGTCGTTGATCACGTGGGGGACGTGCAGATGCAGGAGGCGGCGGGTCTGGGTGACGCGGCGGCTGCAGCTGGTGGCGCCAGTGGGCCACACAGCGGGGCCTCGCCCCCGCTGCCAGTTCTGGGGGCGGGGGGAAGCAACCGTGCTGCTGCGGCTGCCCTGAGGGCTGAGCGGCAGCAGCTACAGCAGCCCTCGTCGCAGCAGCGGGTGGCAGCTGAAGGGCGTGGCGGGGGGCAGCCGTCGGCAGGCGTGGGGGGGCCGCTGGCGGCCAGGCCTTTTTTTTTTTGAGGAATCATCCTTACAAGGTTGAACAGGGGCAGACGCACTGCCCCCCTGCTGACCGAAGACAGCCTGGTCCCCGAGACCAGAACCCTGACAGGGCAAGAAGAGAAGAGAAGAGAAGAAAAGAAAACGAAAAACAACAAACCTCCAAGCAAACGCCAACACCCACCCGCACCCACCCCACCCCACCCCACCCCTCCCGCGCCCCTGCCGCCCGTGGAACAGCGGGCAGCCGCCGGGCCGGAGCAACAGCAACAGCAGCAGTTCAACCTGTAAGGATGATTCCTCAAAAAAAAAAAAGCAGGCTGCAGCGCCAGGGGCAGTCGCCCCGGGCCCAGACCAGCTCCCACGTTGGGGGTCCCCTGACCACGCCGGGGGGGCAGGACGGGGCGGGCGGTGTCGCTGGCGCGGCGGCGTCACGGCGTGGGCAACGTGCTGCCATCGTTGACCACGTGGGGGACGTGCAGATGCAGGAGGCGGCGGGTTTGGGTGACGCAGCGGCTGCCGCTGGTGGCGCCAGCGGGCCACCCGCCGTGGCCTCGCCCTCGCTGCCAGTTTTCTTTTCTTCTCTTCTCTTCTCTTCTTGCCCTGTCAGGGTTCTGGTCTCGGGGACCAGGCTGTCTTCGGTCAGCAGGGGGGCGGTGCGTCTGCCCCTGTTCAACCTTGTAAGGATGATTCCTCAAAAAAAAAAAAAAGCTCGGGTGGCGGGGGGAAGCACCCGTGCTGCTGCGGCTGCCCTGAGGGCTGAGCGGCAGCAGCGGCCCTCTCCTCAGCAGCGGGTGGCAGCGGGAGGGGTTAGCGGGGGGCCGCCGTCGGCAGGCGCGGGGGGGCCGCCGGTGGCCAGGCCTCGCACTGCTGATACTGGGCCGGCTGGCGCGC
>JAEHOC010000293.1:0-24419 GCA_016834605.1 Chlamydomonas incerta | reverse complement strand
AGCACCGCCTCACCACCGCTGTGGGTCATCCAGCTGCAGCCACTGACGTCCTTTCTGCGGCGGCAGGTGGAGCAAGGGGCGCTCCGCACGCCCCTGCTACCCAGCGGCGAGCAGGCGCCGCCTGCCGCCCACCACGCTGACGACACGACCCTCACGGCGCGCGACCCGGCGGTGGACGGGCCGGTACTGATGGCGGCAGTTCAGCTGTTCTGCCGCGCGTCCAACGCCCGTGTTCATCCGGACAAGAGCAAGGCCATGGGCCTCGGCAGGTTTGCGCACCTGACGGGCCCCTGCCCACACACCGGGGTGCCGTTTACCACTGGCGCTGTGACACACCTGGGTGTGCCTCTGTCGTGGGACTCTGATGCGGCTGCAGTGGACCTGTACACCCGGCGGGCTCGCGGCATGGCGTTTGTGGCGCGTCTGTGGGCTGCCCTGTCTCTGACTCTCGTTGGCCGTGTGCACATTGCGAAGCAGGTTGCTGGCGGCGAAGCTGGCCTACCATTTCAGCTTCCTCAACCCGTCGCCGGCGCAGCTGAAGGAACTCACCGGCCTGGTGGACCACTTTGCTGCGCGCTCCATGCACGCTGAGGACGCCAGCCTGGTGTCGCACGGGAACCCGCTCCTGCTGCCTAAGCGGGGAAACGGCCTGTCTGCCGTACAAGGATGGGGGTGTCAACCACGTCGACCTGCCTGCGTTCCTGTCTGCCCTGCAAGCTAAGACTTTCGCCCTGCTTGCCCAGCCAGGCCGGCAACCCTGGAAGACGCTCACCCGGGCGCTGCTTACCCATGTGCGCCCGGACTCCGCCACCACGTGGGCGTGGGTGTACAGCGACGCGCCGGCGCCAGCGGGGCTACCTGCCCGGCTGGCGGCCGCGGTGGGCCACGTGCGGAGCGCGGGCGTGGAGCTGCATCCGCCGCAGCCAGCCGCCCAGCCGCCAGCGGCGCCGCCGCAGTGGCGGGTTAGCCTGGACCAGCTGTGGGTGGCTAACGCTGCGGGCGCTGTGTCCTACGTCCCACTACACGGGGCGGCTCTTGAAGCCTGGGCCTGGCGCGCTGCCCCCGCCGGTGGATGGCGCGTGGCAGCCTGCCTGTGTGCTGCAGCAACGCAAGCCGCGGCACCTGTGGACCTTTGATGAGCGGGCGGCGTACGATGCAGCAGCCCCAGGGGAACGGGCGGGGGGCGTGGCCTCGGGCGCCGTACTTCCTGGCGCCGGCGGCTAGGGTGGTGGTGCACCCGGAGCACTGCCGGATTGCGGGTGTCAGCTTGGCAGACTACACGGTGCGGGACGTGCGGCGGGCCATCACGGCGGCCAACCCGGCCGCCCCTCCGGCTCCGGCCCGCCCTGCCGCCATGCCGTGCCCGGCGCCAGCGCAACAGGCGGGGGGCTCGGGGACCCCGCCAGCGGCACAGTCTCGGCTGGCGGCGCGGGAGGCGGAGTGGCAGCGGGCAGCGGCGCAGCTGACCACCACGGCGGCGCAGCACTTCCACAATAACCCGGTGGCTCTGGACCCCTGGCTCCACCGCACCTCAGCGGCAGCCGGGCAGCAGAACACGCCGGCGAGAGCACTGCAGTCGTATGCGTCCCCGTCCCAGCAGTCGGGTGAGGGGCCGCGGCGATCCGCGCGGCTGCAGGAGCAGGCGGCGAACGGGGCGGGGCCTAGCACGGGGCCTGCCACAGCGGCGGCGGCAGCCGCAGCGGCGGTGGAGGGCGACCCTCGCACGCCGCCCCCGGATGCGTCCCTTCTGCGGGGTACGTGGCGGAGGCTGTGGGAAAGCCACGCCAGTCGGGGGGCAAAGGTGCTGGTGTACCGGCTGCAACATGCTTACCTGCCTTGCGGGCTGTACCGGGCGGGCAAGGGCATTCGGCCACGGGTGACCACGGGGTGTGGGGGGTTGGGGGCGCACTGTCCTTACCCCGCCTGCGGGCCACCTGGCCCGCGGGCGTGGGCCAGCCTGACGCACATCTTCCTGGAGTGTCCAGCGTATGCGCAGGCGAGGACGTGGCTGCAGCAGCTGTGGGCCTGCGTGGCGCCCCAGGCATCGGCGCCGCCAGTGACGGACGCGGCCTTCATGCTGGGTGACGACATGGGGGTGTGGGCCTCAGGCCCGCGGGGGGCGGGCGCGCTGCTGTGGAGCACGTTGCGGGCCACCTACTTGTACGCCGTCTGGTGTGCTTACTGGTCCCGCGAGCCTGCTAAGCAGACGTCGGAGCACGTGGTTCGGGAGGTGGTCAGCGAGCTGCGCAGGGTGATGCAGCTGCGTTTCACTGCCGCCACGCTAACCCCTGAAACCCTGTCGGCTCTGCCCACACAGCTGCTCACCGCGCAGCTCAAGGCGGCTAAGCTGGAGCACTTTGTGGCCATCTGGACGGCGGGTGGCGCGTTTTGTGAAGTGGAGGAGGTTCAGGGTGGGTCACCGAAGTTGAACTTGCGGCTGACGCTTGCATCACCTGTGCAGGCCCCCTAGGTTTCCTTATGGGCGGCGGTTTATCCCAGGCGCTGGCGTGGCGTATCTTCGTCATCAGCTTACCTGGCGCCCATGTGTACTAGCTCTGGCTGGCGTTGCAGCACCTGGGCGGCTGTGGAGCTTCCTGCACTGCGCTTCTTGCAGCGGGCTGGAGCCCGTTTAGGCAGCGCCACGTCTGGCCCTTTCAGTGTTTCTGCTTGTGTTTCCTTTGGCGGTTTTCCTGGGGTGTTGCTTAAGCAACCGACTTGTGGGGGTGGGGTGGGTTCGGGCGGAGTAAGTGCTGGTAGCGCTGGTGTTTCTGGCGCGCAGTGGTGTGTTTTTCAGGTGGAGGTGTTTCTGGCGGGTAGGCTGTGTTGTAGGTTGGTGCTTCGGTTAGGTCTGGCGGTGTTTTTGGGAAACCCCTCCCGGGGGGTGGGGGGGCCAGCCTCCTGCTCTGTCTGCCGGGTCGGGGTGGGGTGGGGTGGGTGCGGGTGGGTGTTGGCGTTTGCTTGGAGGTTTGTTGTTTTTCGTTTTCTTTTCTTCTCTTCTCTTCTCTTCTTGCCCTGTCAGGGTTCTGGTCTCGGGGACCAGGCTGTCTTCGGTCAGCAGGGGGGCAGTGCGTCTGCCCCTGTTCAACCTTGTAAGGATGATTCCTCAAAAAAAAAAAAGGTGCTGGCGGCGAAGCTGGCCTACCATTTCAGCTTCCTCAACCCGTCGCCGGCGCAGCTGAAGGAACTCACCGGCCTGGTGGACCACTTTGCTGCGCGCTCCATGCACGCTGAGGACGCCAGCCTGGTGTCGCACGGGAACCCGCTCCTGCTGCCTAAGCGGGAAACGGCCTGTCTGCCGTACAAGGATGGGGGTGTCAACCACGTCGACCTGCCTGCGTTCCTGTCTGCCCTGCAAGCTAAGACTTTCGCCCTGCTTGCCCAGCCAGGCCGGCAACCCTGGAAGACGCTCACCCGGGCGCTGCTTACCCATGTGCGCCCGGACTCCGCCACCACGTGGGCGTGGGTGTACAGCGACGCGCCGGCGCCAGCGGGGCTACCTGCCCGGCTGGCGGCCGCGGTGGGCCACGTGCGGAGCGCGGGCGTGGAGCTGCATCCGCCGCAGCCAGCCGCCCAGCCGCCAGCGGCGCCGCCGCAGTGGCGGGTTAGCCTGGACCAGCTGTGGGTGGCTAACGCTGCGGGCGCTGTGTCCTACGTCCACTACACGGGGCGGCTCTTGGAGCCTGGGCCTGGCGCGCTGCCCCCGCCGGTGGATGGCGCGTGGCAGCCTGCCTGTGTGCTGCAGCAACGCAAGCCGCGGCACCTGTGGACCTTTGATGAGCGGGCGGCGTACGATGCAGCAGCCCCAGGGGAACGGGCGGGGGCGTGGCCTCGGGCGCCGTACTTCCTGGCGCCGGAGGCTGGGGTGGTGGTGCACCCGGAGCACTGCCGGATTGCGGGTGTCAGCTTGGCAGACTACACGGTGCGGGACGTGCGGCGGGCCATCACGGCGGCCAACCCGGCCGCCCCTCCGGCTCCGGCCCGCCCTGCCGCCATGCCGTGCCCGGCGCCAGCGCAACAGGCGGGGGGCTCGGGGACCCCGCCAGCGGCACAGTCTCGGCTGGCGGCGCGGGAGGCGGAGTGGCAGCGGGCAGCGGCGCAGCTGACCACCACGGCGGCGCAGCACTTCCACAATAACCCGGTGGCTCTGGACCCCTGGCTCCACCGCACCTCAGCGGCAGCCGGGCAGCAGAACACGCCGGCGAGAGCACTGCAGGCGTATGCGTCCCCGTCCCAGCAGTCGGGTGAGGGGCCGCGGCGATCCGCGCGGCTGCAGGAGCAGGCGGCGAACGGGGCGGGGCCTAGCACGGGGCCTGCCACAGCGGCGGCGGCAGCCGCAGCGGCGGTGGAGGGCGACCCTCGCACGCCGCCCCCGGATGCGTCCCTTCTGCGGGGTACGTGGCGGAGGCTGTGGGACAGCCACGCCAGTCGGGGGGCAAAGGTGCTGGTGTACCGGCTGCAACATGCTTACCTGCCTTGCGGGCTGTACCGGGCGGGCAAGGGCATTCGGCCACGGGTGACCACGGGGTGTGGGGGGTTGGGGGCGCACTGTCCTTACCCCGCCTGCGGGCCACCTGGCCCGCGGGCGTGGGCCAGCCTGACGCACATCTTCCTGGAGTGTCCAGCGTATGCGCAGGCGAGGACGTGGCTGCAGCAGCTGTGGGCCTGCGTGGCGCCCCAGGCAGCGGCGCCGCCAGTGACGGACGCGGCCTTCATGCTGGGTGACGACATGGGGGTGTGGGCCTCAGGCCCGCGGGGGGCGGGCGCGCTGCTGTGGAGCACGTTGCGGGCCACCTTCTTGTACGCCGTCTGGTGTGCTTACTGGTCCCGCGAGCCTGCTAAGCAGACGTCGGAGCACGTGGTTCGGGAGGTGGTCAGCGAGCTGCGCAGGGTGATGCAGCTGCGTTTCACTGCCGCCACGCTAACCCCTGAAACCCTGTCGGCTCTGCCCACACAGCTTCTCACCGCGCAGCTCAAGGCGGCTAAGCTGGAGCACTTTGTGGCCATCTGGACGGCGGGTGGCGCGTTTTGTGAAGTGGAGGAGGTTCAGGGTGGGTCACCGAAGTTGAACTTGCGGCTGACGCTTGCATCACCTGTGCAGGCCCCCTAGGTTTCCTTATGGGCGGCGGTTTATCCCAGGCGCTGGCGTGGCGTATCTTCGTCATCAGCTTACCTGGCGCCCATGTGTACTAGCTCTGGCTGGCGTTGCAGCACCTGGGCGGTTGTGGAGCTTCCTGCACAGCTTTCTAGCAGCGGGTTGGAGCCCGTTTAGGCAGCGCCACGTCTGGCCCTTTCAGTGTTTCTGCTTGTGTTTCCTTTGGCGGTTTTCCTGGGGTGTTGCTTAAGCAACCGACTTGTGGGGGTGGGGTGGGTTCGGGCGGAGTAAGTGCTGGTAGCGCTGGTGTTTCTGGCGCGCAGTGGTGTGTTTTTCAGGTGGAGGTGTTTCTGGCGGGTAGGCTGTGTTGTAGGTTGGTGCTTCGGTTAGGTCTGGCGGTGTTTTTGGGAAACCCCTCCCGGGGGGTGGGGGGGCCAGCCTCCTGCTCTGTCTGCCGGGTCGGGGTGGGGTGGGGTGGGGTGGGGTGGGGTGGGGTGGGGTGGGTGCGGGTGGGTGTTGGCGTTTGCTTGGAGGTTTGTTGTTTTTCGTTTTCTTTTCTTCTCTTCTCTTCTCTTCTTGCCCTGTCAGGGTTCTGGTCTCGGGGACCAGGCTGTCTTCGGTCAGCAGGGGGGCAGTGCGTCTGCCCCTGTTCAACCTTGTAAGGATGATTCCTCAAAAAAAAAAAAACCGGGAGCCAGTCCCGGGCCCGGGCGACTGGCGCTGCTGCTCCTGCTGCTGCTGTTGCTGTACCCGCCGTTGCTGCTGGAGATTGAGTTCCGCCATATCGGCCAAGTACCGCCGCATCATCACTTGCAGCTGCTGCGCCTGCCGAGTGGCTGCCCGCTGATCAAAGGGCGGCTGTGGCGCTGGAGCCCCACTGGGCTGCTGCTGCGCGCCTGCCGGCCCTGCATCAGCAGCGCGAGGCCTGGCCACCGGCGGCCCCCCCACGCCTGCCGACGGCTGCCCCCCGCTAACCCCTCCCGCTGCCACACGCTGCTGTGGAGAGGGCCGCTGCTGCCGCTCAGCCCTCAGGGCAGCTGCAGCAGCACGGGTGCTTCCCCCCGCCACCCGAGCTGGCAGCGAGGGTGAGGCCACGGCGGGTGGCACGCTGGCGCCACCAGCGGCAGCCGCTGCGTCACCCAAACCCGCCGCCTCCTGCATCTGCACGTCCCCCACGTGGTCAACGACGTCAACACGTTTCCCACGCCGTGACGCCGCCGCGCCAGCGCCACCGCCCGCCCCGTCCCGCCCCCCTGGCGTGGTCAGGACCCCAACCTGGGAGCCGGTCAGGGGCCTGGGCGACTGCCCCTGGCGCTGCAGCTCCTGCTGCTGCTGTTGCTGTACCCGCCGTTTCTGCTGGTGGGTAAGGCCCGCCAGCTCGGCCCAGTACCGCCGCATCCCAGCGATCTGCTCCTGGTCCTGCCCGGCGGCTGCCCGCTGTTCCACGGGCGGCAGGGGCGCGGGAGCGCCACTGTGCAACTGCTGCTCGCCAGGCGGCCCAGCATCAGCAGGGCGAGGCCTAGCCGCCGGCGGCCCCCCCACGCCTGCCAACGGCTGGCCCCCGCCAAGCCCTTTTGCTGCCGCCCGCTGCTGCGAAGTGGGCTGTTGCAGCGCAGCCCGCAGGCTTCGCCCCGCCCCCCAGAACTGGCAGCGGGGGCGAGGCCCCGCTGTGTGCCCCACTGGCGCCACCAGCTCCACCCGCCGCGTCACCCAAACCCGCCGCCTCCTGCATCTGCACGTCCCCGACGTGATCAACGACGTCCGCTGCGGTCGCCCTGGCAGCCGCGGGCCTCGCCACACCCAAGGCGTTGCCACCCAGGTCGGCGACCCCGGCTGCAGCCGGAGCAGGGCTGCCTGCCGCAGCTGTGGTGGCTGTCCCCGCCGCCGGGGGGGCGCCACGGACCTCCACCTGCATGGGCTCCTCACCGGGCATCTCAAACTTGGCACAGTGCAGGTTAGAGAGCTGCGGGTCCCAGGTGGGGCCCCGCACACAGGCAATGATGTGGTTGGTGATGCCTAGGCCTGCGGGGGCCTGGGGCTCCCCCCTGGGGCCCACCGATTTGGCGCACTGCTCTGACACCACATAAGCACACGCCAGGTTAGAGGGGTCCGAGGTGGTGGGATAGCCGCCCGCCTGCAGCACCAAATCAGTGCGACCGCGGAAAGCCCCCCACGCAGGGCCCCCTACCATCTTGACCGTGACGGTGTAGGTGCCTGGAATGATGGGCCGGGTTTTTTTTTTTGAGGAATCATCCTTACAAGGTTGAACAGGGGCAGACGCACTGCCCCCCTGCTGACCAAAGACAGCCTGGTCCCCGAGACCAGAACCCTGACAGGGCAAGAAGAGAAGAAAAGAGAAGAGAAGAAAAGAAAGTCCCACGCACCTAAACGCCTAGCTGCTGCGCTGCTCCACACACCAAGCGGCATAAAACCGCTCTACACCTCAAGCGGCAGCACCACACAACACCCCCTCTCCCTACTGCCCATAGCAAACTAAGACAGACAACAGAGCTCTCCAGTTGGCAGGCCCAGAGCTCCTCTTGAGTCTTGTCAAGAGTTCCCCAGTTGGGAGGCCCAGAGCTCAGCTCCATGGGTCTTGAATCTTGTCCAGCAGGCCCAGAGCTCAGCTCCATGGGTCTTGAATCTTGAATCTTGTCCAGCAGGCCCAGAGCTCAGCTCCATGGGTCTTGAAACCTGTCCAGCAAGCCCAGAGCTCAGCTCCATGGGTCTTGAATCTTGAATCTTGTCCAGCAGGCCCAGAGCTCAGCTCCATGGGTCTTGAAACTTGTCCAGCAGGCCCAGAGCTCAGCTCCATGGGTCTTGAATCTTGTCCAGCAGGCCCAGAGCTCAGCTCCATGGGTCTTGAAACCTGTCCAGCAGGCCCAGAGCTCAGCTCCATGGGTCTTGAATCTTGTCCAGCAGGCCCAGAGCTTAGCTCCATGGGTCTTGAATCTTGTCCAGCAGGCCCAGAGCTCAGCTCCATGGGTCTTGAATCTTGTGCAGCAGGCCCAGAGCTCAGCTCGACGGGTCTTGAATCTTGTCCAGCAAGCCCAGAGCTCAGCTCCATGGGTCTTGAATCTTGTCCAGCAGGCCCAGAGCTCAGCTCGACGGGTCTTGAATCTTTTCCAGCAGGCCCAGAGCTCAGCTCCATGGGTCTTGAAACTTGTCCAGCAGGCCCAGAGCTCAGCTCCATGGGTCTTGAATCTTGTCCAGCAGGCCCAGAGCTCAGCTCCATGGGTCTTGAAACTTGTCCAGCAGGCCCAGAGCTCAGCTCCATGGGTCTTGAATCTTGTCCAGCAGGCCCAGAGCTCAGCTCCATGGGTCTTGAATCTTGTCCAACAGGCCCGGAGCTCAGCTCGACGGGTCTTGAATCTTGTCCCGAGGTCTTCAGTTGGCAGTAAACGCTTCAACCAAAACAAACCAGGCTGGCGAAAGGTGCTTCTCGTGAAGATGTTAAAATGCCGAAAGGGAAGATGTCGCCGAGCTTGTCCACGACGGGCTCAAGGCAACCAATAAGAAGCGATGAGAATGGATACATCATCGCGTGAACTGCTTGGGAGAAATAGCAACGCTTCCTTTTTTAAGATGTTAGAATGCCAAAAACCAGGATGTCGCGGACTCCACGATAGCTGCTACCATAACCGTAATTATACCTCGAGTGTGGCGAATAAACGGACCCATAAGCGGCTGAGGCCTATGGAGCGACGGAGACGAAATGTCGCACAACTGGCACTGGTTGACCCACTAAAGAACGAGGTCGCCAAGCTCCACAACTGCACAAACATAGTTCCTGGTATCTAAAAAGCAATATTAGAAAGCTGTGAGAGCGCTAAGGAGCCCCAGAAACAAAGAAAACCGTTGGGGCTGTAGCTGAAAGCCACAGCCCCAAAGAAGAGAAGAAGCGAGAGAGAAGAAGTAAAGTAAAGTGCTGACCGTGCGGGAGGGCCGGCCTGTGCTGTGCAGAGAGTGGCCCTGCAAGAGCTGCGGCTGATTGCCCTGCCTGCACATGGCGTCCAGCACTGACAACGCAGCGCTGGTCACTTCCCGGACGCCAGCTGAGGACAGCTGCTCGCCCTCTGGGAGCCCCGTGGTGGCACCCACCAGAAGGACTGGGTAGGTAGGCAGGCTGGGGCCCTGAGGCTGCGTGGTCAGGTCCTGCACGCCGTGCGCCAGGCTATGCATGGACAGGGCAAGGTGGAGCTGCAGCCCAGGGCTGAAGAACGGGCTGGCAGCGTTGCCCCCACCTGCAGGGGTGCGGTCCGCTGCCAGCTCTGGCAGTGGGCGGCGATGTCCAAACGCCGGCCCCCCACACAGCACTGCGTGGGCTGCTGCGGCCGCGCCGTGTGTGGGTATGCTGTATGGCTGGTGTTGGCCCCGGGCGTCACGGCTGCACTGAGACACCCGGCGGAACCGCCCAGGATTACCCAGCAGCTGCATAGCTACCCAAGATCAGCACTCACAGGGCAGCACAGCAGGGCAGGCGCCAGGCATCTGGGCGCCAGGCAACAAGGGCCCGATGACGTGCCCCACCCCCAAAAAACAGCCAAGTGCTGCAGGGCACACCCGACCGCCACACCCAAAGCACCCTGCTGCCCGCGCGGATGCAAATGACCAACCACAGAGGTCGATACGCCGCCTGCTCCAAGCTGGTGCAGCCCGGTGCTCGCCGAGATGTTAGGATGCCGACGAGCAAAATGTCGCCAACTCCACGGCGACACTCCTGAACCGCCAGAATCCTATTCCATAGCTGTGTCGAGTGCCAAAGCACAAGCCGGCAAAGGCTGAGAAGGGCGCTGGAGAGGGAGTGCCACGCTACAGCTGCAAAGTGGACGGACGAAAAACGAGTGAGCCCACAAATGCAAACCGCTTCACAGTGGTTCGTAGGTCTTAAGAAGCCTAAAACAGAAGGAAGCAAGTCGAACAGCGTGAGAAAACGATGCCGACAAGTTCAAAGCTGCACAGAAGATAAAGGAGGAGCTATGAGCGGGTCCCCAGCGACGGGCGATGGGTGGGCTGGGGAGGGCCAAACTGCCGAGGATTCGGGTGGGCTGGGGACGTCAGTATCTCCCCAGAAACTAATGAGAACTGACAATCACGCGATAGAAGGCCCCCCGCACCCTAAAAATGTCCGCGAGAATGTGGGCGAGGACCTGGAATGACCCCCGCGCCCAGTTCCCCGACTCGGGCGCCATCTGGCATTCTGGCCCGCCTCCCAACGCGCCACTTAGTATGCTGGCCACTAAAATTAGCGTCTATACACTACTTCATAACTACTAAGGTTCATTACCTAGGCCGCTTTATCGCCCGGTGTCACAGCTAAGACGATGGCATACTAAAATGAAGAAAGTCCAGGCGCGCGTAGTGCAACCAAAGCTGCCCAAAGTCCGAGAGTTTGGTGATAGGAGTAAGGCAGCTAGAAAAGCAAAGGAACAAGCAAAGGATGGGCCCCCGCGCCGCGCCGGGCCGCCGAAAGACGTGCGGCTTGTCAACGCTGCGGCGGAGTATGAATTCGACTATGGTGGCGACATGGAGGCCCTGGAGGCAGTCCCCGAAGCTGGCGGCCAGGCTGCCGGCACCCTGGGCCACCTTGAGGCCGCTGATGCGGACATCGACAGCCCCCGTGGTGCAGACGGCTTTGACAGCGACGAGGAGCGGGATCCGCTGCCATACGACAGCCCCACCGTCGCTACAGCCTTCTTCTGCCATATGACAGCAGCTTCTGGCGTGCTGGAGACTCAGCTAGCAACAGCACGCACGGCATACCAAACCAGCGTAGACGAGGCTTCCAGCAGCACGCCATGCCCCAAGTGCGGACAGCAGGGAGACTGCACAGGCATGACGCCCGTGCCTGTGGTGGTGGTGACGTGGGAGCAGCCAGTGCACATCACTGTCCCGCGCATCATCTGCAGTAGCTGCAAGCAGGCGTACATGATCCAGCCCACGGCAATCAACTGCCTGCCCGATACTCGGGTCTCATGGGACCTGCTGGCGGGGTATGACGGGATCTCCATCCTGTGGTGGCCGAGCACCCTGCTGCAGATGTACACATGCCTGCAGTTCTTCAACCGCCACCTGGGCATGGAGCGCTTCTGTGCCGCCATGCTGGACACCTGGTCAGAAAACAGCGGCAAACAGCACGGGGTGTCGCTGGCGCAGCTACGGCAACGCCTCAGCATGGCGGCGCAAAGGTACCGTTACTTACGCGGTCTCGTGGAGGACTACCCTGAGTGCCTGCCCGGCTGGCCCGCTGGGGCGCTCAACGCTTGTGCATGCTGCGGAGATGCAGAGTCGCACATTGGTGCTTCCAGTGGCGCTGGCAGCGGGCTGGGCGACGGCAGCAGCAGTGGCGGCGCGCAGACTGGCGCGGGTGGCACTGGCGGCGGGCTGGGCGACGGCAGTGGCAGTGGCGGCGCGCAGACTGGCGCTGGCGGCGCTGGCGGCGGGCTGGGCGACGGCAGTGGCAGTGGCGGCGCGCAGACTGGCGCTGGCGGCGCTGGCGGCGGGCTGGGCGACGGCAGTGGCAGTGGCGGCGCGCAGACTGGCGCTGGCGGCGTGCGGGGCGACGGCAGCAGCAGTGGCGGCGGGCAGACTGGCGCGGGCAGCGCTGGCGGCGGGCTGGGCGACGGCAGCAGCAGTGGCGGCGGGCAGACTGGCGCGGGCAGCGCTGGCGGCGGGCTGGGCAGTGGTGCAGGAGGATCCGTCCTGTTGCGACCACTGCTGGCAGGC
Organism: Chlamydomonas incerta; assembly: GCA_016834605.1. NCBI lineage: Eukaryota > Viridiplantae > Chlorophyta > Chlorophyceae > Chlamydomonadales > Chlamydomonadaceae > Chlamydomonas > Chlamydomonas incerta. Next base: position 12,601 of record JAEHOC010000293.1, on the reverse strand, counting down.
GGTGCAGAGCCTGCCGGCCCAGGGCCATCCAGCCTCCACTCGGGGCAGTTCGACTGTGTGTTCAAGCTCGACCTGTTCAGTCGTAGGGGCCCACCGCACAAGTACAGCCGCAACTACAAACAGCTGTCACGCCGCCGCTACATCATCAGCAACACATTCGTGAGGGGCTTCGAGCAGTCCAGCAGCGAAACCGTCCAGCCTGATATGGGCCGCGGCGTGGACTGCTCCAATTTCACAGCAGACAAGGTGCTGGCGAAGGAGGCGCCGGGGGTAAGTGGGTAGTAAGTGGGTAGTAAGTAATGACGCGCGTGGGCAGTCCGGGTGGCGGGCACCTGCTCATACAAGGGGGGGGTATCGTCCGTACCTCACGGCTCGCGCACGTGCGCTTGTCCTTGCAGAAGCTGGTGACTGCTGCCGGCGTGGCTGTGTGCCGTCACGGCATGCTCCTGCGCCTCGTAAACCTCTTTCATGGGGAGCGGCACATGTACTCGACGGCGGCGGCAGCCTCCATCCTTGCTGCTGGGACTGCTGTGCAGTTCTGGTGGTACGACATTGCCTGCCGCTGGAGCAAGTCCTGGCATAAGTGGTGCCAGTCCCAGCGATTGCTCGGCTGCGTACCTCGGCATCGCAGCGGCCATGGTCAGCCTCGTACCACCGTTCCACAGTTACGCCCACAGGTATGCCAGTCGGGTTCCAAAGCTGTTGTGGCCTTGCCTCACATTCGTATCTGTGCCCCTTCGACAGCTACCAGTGCCAGAAGGCGTTCGGGCATCTGGGGCACAAAGGTGCTGGGCGGGGCACCGGTGACGTCTGCGAAATCTTCAACAGCCAGGTCGGGCCGCAGGGCAAGGTGCTGCGATACACTTCGCCCTTGCACCGTGAGAGCGTCCTTGAGGATGTGGGGCGGCGCTACTGCCGGCAGGTGAGTGGTCGTATGTGGCAAGACCGCATTTGCTGTGCCCTGCTCATCTGATTGCTGCCTGCAGGTGGAGCTTGGCTTACCAGCCCGGATCTACCGCATGCGGTTGCGGGCGCAGGCGGCTCACGACGCGGCACAGGCCCGCATCCAGTCCCTGGAGCAGGCACTAGGGCCAGATCAGGTATTTAAAAGTTTGCAATCGTTGACTGCTAAATGCTTTACAGGCTTGCCCGGTATACAGGTTCGCGCGGCGAAGGACACGCACATGGCACAGTGCGCGCAGACCGTGCATGCAGCTGCGCGCAAACGGCGCGCGGAAGCGGATGTAGTTACCAGTCCCGACGGCTGGAAGGCAATCTACGCACGCTGCCGCCTTTCTCTCATGAAGCTGCAGCGTTTCGACACCCTCGACAACCCCGCTGATCCCGTGCCTGTCAGGTAAAACCCAGCCGATCCCCTGCCTTGTCTTGGTGGTTGGTGCTGCACGGTGTAGCATTGGAATTGGTCGGCGGCTTCAGTAGCTGGTGTTGTGCACCCCGTGACATGTAGGGTGCTGATTGATGGCGGCGAGGACCTGACGCTGCGCCAGCGACCTGCGCTCGTCAAGCAGCTGGAGAAGCAGCGGGCGGAGCTGGAGGCGGAGCATGCCGCAACCATCCCACCGCCGCGGAGCTGGGCGGCTGACTCGCCCGACTTCAAAGGGGCGGTGTCTGAACTGGCGGAGGGAGAGATCCAAAAGCTATCTGGCGAGATCGAGGTGCGCATAGCATCTGGGTTTGACGGGTGGCGGCGTCAGCTGGGATAGAGGCAAGGGTTTTGTTAACAGCCTGCTGCGTAACAGGGGCTGGTGCTTGACTTCAACAGCCTCAAGCTCATTGCGGACAAGCTGCGCGGGCGCAAGAAGGAGCAGGACTACGCGATCAAGGAGAAGAAGCGTGCTTACGCACAGCTGCGGAAGCTGTGGGAGCACCTGGAGGCTTGGTGCCGCGTGGACACGGGTGGTCGCCAGGGTATTGCGGAGAAGGAGCGGAACAGCACAATCCTTAGCGGGGGATTGCAAGGAGTGCTCAAGGAGGGGGCTGTGTTCCCGTGGGCGTGTGGGCCTGAAGGTGCTGGAGGGCGTGCGGTTGCGAGCCTGATCCGCGCGTACAACCAAGAGGCGCGGGCACGGGAAGAGCTGGAGTTGATCAAGGAGGAGATTACCAGGGCATGCGCATACTATGGGCGCCGTGTTGCCCTGCTGAATGCGGCCATGGCCACATGCCCTGCTGCCGAGCAGCTGCTGTTCGCCAAGCACCACCGCAGGTGTGAAGCTGTGAAAGCAGCATTCCAGGCCCTCGAAGACCCATGCGGGGAGGCTCCAGACGACAACGAGCTAGAGACGGAGTAGAGGACAACTAGAAGGCGCGAACGAAGTAGGAGGGACCGTTAGAATTGTTGGGTACTGTTGAGAGGCTGCGCAGTCGTGTTTGGTGCCGCGGCGTTTTGGGGAAACACAGGCCGCCGCGCACAGTAATGTGTGACTTATGTGCGGCAGCGGTGGCAGTGGGCGGTGGCAGTGGGCGGGCGCGGCGCAAGGCATGGCAAGATTAGTACAGGCCGCAGCTCAGTCGCGTGCAGTCTTTCTTGGTGCCGCGGCGGCACGGGCAGCGCATTAGGGGGAAACACAGGCCGCCGCGCACAGTAATGTGTGACTTGTGTGCGGCGGCGGTGGCAGTGGGCGGGCGCGACGCAAGGCAGGGCAAGGGCCGCAGCTCAGTCGCATGCAGTCTTGCTGGGTGCTGCTGCGTCAATGGCAGCGTGATGTGTGACTTGTGCACACACGGCCGCGGTGCAAGGCATGGCAAGTACAGGCCAAAGTAGAGTTGGGCGCTGTGTTGGCCGCGCATCTGCAAAATCAAATTCGGTCACATCTATGTGTAATAGGGACTGAGTGTAATAGGGACTGAGTTTCAGCCGCAGCCGTGACCTTCGACCCAGCCCGTGTGCCTCCCGTGCCGCCGCTGAGCCGGCCCCGGCGACATGTCTACGCCCTACCTCGCCCAACCCGACCCCAGCGTCTGGCTCAGCCGACCACACCAGTCATGTTTATGTGATTAAGGAATGCTATGCGCCGAGTATCAGCCGCAGCCGTGACCTTCGACCCAGCCCGTGTGCCTCCCGTGCCGCCGCTGAACCGGCCCCGGCGACATGTCTACGCCCTACCTCGCCCAACCCGACCCCAGCGTCTGGCTCAGCCGACCACACCAGTCATGTTTATGTGATTAAGGAATGCTATGCGCCGAGTATCAGCCGCAGCCGTGACCTTCGACCCAGCCCGTGTGCCTCCCGTGCCGCCGCTGAGCCGGCCCCGGCGACATGTCTACGCCCTACCTCGCCCAACCCGACCCCAGCGTCTGGCTCAGCCGACCACACCAGTCATGTTTATGTGATTAAGGAATGCTATGCGCCGAGTATCAGCCGCAGCCGTGACCTTCGACCCAGCCCGTGTGCCTCCCGTGCCGCCGCTGAGCCGGCCCCGGCGACATGTCTACGCCCTACCTCGCCCAACCCGACCCCAGCGTCTGGCTCAGCCGACCACACCAGTCATGTTTATGTGATTAAGGAATGCTATGCGCCGAGTTTCAGCCGCAGCCATGACCTTCGACCCAGCCCGTGTGCCTCCCGTGCCGCCGCTGAGCCGGCCCCGGCGACATGTCTACGCCCTACCTCGCCCAACCCGACCCCAGCGTCTGGCTCAGCCGACCACACCAGTCATGTTTATGTGATTAAGGAATGCTATGCGCCGAGTATCAGCCGCAGCCGTGACCTTCAACCCAGCCCGTGTGCCTCCCGTGCCGCCGCTGAGCCGGCCCCGGCGACATGTCTACGCCCTACCTCGCCCAACCCGACCCCAGCGTCTGGCTCAGCCGACCACACCAGTCATGTTTATGTGATTAAGGAATGCTATGCGCCGAGTTTCAGCCGCAGCCATGACCTTCGACCCAGCCCGTGTGCCTCCCGTGCCGCCGCTGAGCCGGCCCCGGCGACATGTCTACGCCCTACCTCGCCCAACCCGACCCCAGCGTCTGGCTCAGCCGACCACACCAGTCATGTTTATGTGATTAAGGAATGCTATGCGCCGAGTTTCAGCCGCAGCCATGACCTTCGACCCAACCCGTGTGCCTCCCGTGCCGCCGCTGAGCCGGCCCCGGCGACATGTCTACGCCCTACCTCGCCCAACCCGACCCCAGCGTCTGGCTCAGCCGACCACACCAGTCATGTTTATGTGATTAAGGAATGCTATGCGCCGAGTTTCAGCCGCAGCCATGACCTTCGACCCAACCCGTGTGCCTCCCGTGCCGCCGCTATGCCAGCCCGCGCGCTCAGCTGTGGCCTACGCTGTGCCTTGCCGTGCCTTGCGCCGCGCCTGCCCACTGGCACTGCCGCTGCACACCAATCCACACATACTGCGAGCGGCGGCGTGTCCTTCCCCATAATGCGCTGCCCGTGCCGCCGCGGCACCAAGAAAGACTGCACACGACTGAGCTGCGGCCTGTACCAACCTTGCCATGCCTTGCGCCGCGCCCGCCCACTGCCACCGCCACCGCGCATAAGTCACACATTACTGCGCGCGGCGGCCTGTATTTACCCAAGACGCCGCGGCACCAAACACGACTGCGCAGCCTCTCTAGACTGCACCCTTCAACGCGGCAACCATACCGGGCATGTTGGCACCCTTTGCCGCCCGCTTCAGGTGCCCCCGCTGTCCTCCTGCCGCAGCAGCACCTGCCCGCTGGTCCACGACGCCATCCTCGGCAACGCCACCACGACTGACGCTCCCAGACACTTGAGAGCCAGACACGGCAGTGTTGCTGAATGTGCCGTCGCCGGTGATGGTACTGCTACTCGGGCTCTTGCCACCAGCACGCTTGGGCCCCGCTTTGTCTGTGGAACAGCAGGCACACAGGCGCAAATGCGGGAAGTTGGCCAATCTGAAACAGGCCCAGGCACACGAACTTGCGGAACGTCACACACCTTTCACAAAAGCGTGACCGGCCTTCAGAGCAGCCTTGACGACCGCTTCCGACCATGCTCCACACGGCCCCGCTGTGGCCTTGACGATCTCGGGCAGGGCCGCCTTGTTGGACCGGCCCTGCGCGCGCACGTCCTTGTACAGGCGGCACATCTCGGACACCTGTAGTCATGCATCGTTGCTTGGTGCTCTTTGCCTCCAGATCATCAACGCATCACGGCCCTAGGCAACTGCAGCACCTCCCACATCCTAGCAGTCGCCCATGTCCCAGTCTTACCTGGCCGTCGGTGGGCCGCTTGAAACGTAGCTGTAAGGCGTCGATCTTCGCCGAAAGCTTTGCCTTCGTGCCGCCCAGCTCCTTGAGCAGTAGGGTGAAGCACTTGACCTGCGTGCCCTGGTTGTACTTCTCAAACACGGCCACAAGCCTCGCGTCGTCATAATCACCTGCTACCAACGGCAATGCGGTGTACAGGTGTGCAATTGCGTGTGCGCGCGTGTGTTAGGAAAACCGAGAGGGGAAACACGCAGAGTGTGTATGCAAATGCGCAAGCGGCGCGCGTGCGAAAACTGTGCGTGACTGTGAGCGCAGTATGTGTGTTAGAGAGCACAATGAGAAACGACAACAAGAGACCTTGCGTGCGGTGCAGTGTGTGCGTGTGCGCGCGTATGTGTGCGCGCGCGTGCGTGCGTGCGTGTGCGTGCGTGCGCGTGCGTGTGTGGGCGCGTGCATGTGTTGGACAACACACGGAAACCAAACCCGCCCAAACCCGCCGCGTGCATGTGTGTGGTGTGTGTGTGTGTGTGTGTGTGTGTGTGTGTGTGTGTGTGTGTGTGTGTGTGTGTGTGTGTGCGTGTGCGCGTGCGTGTGTGTGTATCAGCTTGTAACGCATACCCATGTAACATCGGAACCCAACCGCCTGCAGACATTCTTACCAGCGCCAGCCGCATCGTCGTCGTTGCTACCAGCTTCCAATGGGTCGGGCTCCGCCACGTCCGCCTGCGCCCGGCGCATCTGGCTGCTCGCAGCCAGCTTGCCGCGCTCTTTGGCCTGCACGGACGTCCAGCACGAGCGAGATCATTCCACTTACAGACATGCATCGCTTCTGTATTGCGCTCGAGTACTCACCAGCCGCTTCTCATCCTTGGCGCGGTCATCCTTTGCCCTGTATCACGATGGTGTGCACGCAGATAACGCAAGGACAGAGATAGGCGCCACATGGATCAGCACCGGGGGAATCAGGTAGAAAACAGCACAAAGAACGCCATGCCCAACTAGGCTGCCGTTGCCCTTGCCTGCCCTTGCCCCTAACTCACTCCTGGTAGTCCGAACGGTAGTACGGCGACAGTTTGCAGGCGAGCCGGATGAGCTCGTCTGCATCATGTTGACATGCGTAGAAGTCCTCGCCACCCCATGCGATTAAGGGAGTCGTAGGTGCGAGGCCCAGGACGGCACGGTATAGCTTGCAGCTGCCACCGCACTTGCAGAGCCCGTCGTCGCCGACCACCCAAATTTTGTATTCACCCTTCTGCTCTGGCTTTTTGCCTCCGTTGCACAGGCCGTGTGACCACGTCCCCCACGTGGCAACCTCTGTGGGCGCCCGCTGTACTGCGATGCCGTTGCCTGCTGTCCCCTGCTCTCCTTCGCCAACTGCTGCCGCCTGCTCCGCTGCCTGCTCTCCCTCACCCACCTCCGCTGCCGGCTCTCCCTCACCCACCGCCGCCCGTTCTCCCGCGCCGCCCTGCTGTCCCTCTGCTGCTGTGGCGGCGGCCTGCCATCCATAGAACTTCTGCTGCAAGAAGATCTCAATCTCATGCCAGGCCCGTCGGTACCAGCGTCTACGAAAGTTGCAAGGAGGCTCCAGCGCAGTGCCCTTGGTGGTGGGCTTGCGGTTGATAACGTTGTCATCAGTTAGCACGTCACGGAGCGATGTTGTCTGCAGGGGGCATAGCGCAATGTCCTTCAACCAGGGAGCAACTTGTGGGGGAATCCCGAGGTACGGCGCACGGCACACGGCGCACGCAAGTATCAGGCGGTATAAGACAGGCATCAGTCGTAATGTCGCAGTGGCACCCGCACACCCGCAGCTGCCTTGGGCCCCAACTGGGGGCGAGCGACACACGCCGCCGCCCCCGTGCTCCCAACCCAACCCACGTCTGTGCCTTACCTTCTGCACGAACGAGTCAGCAACCGCGTGACCCTGAGGCGTGTTGAAGAACCCCCCGCACGCCTTGATGATCCCAGTGGAAGTAGGCAGGGCAACCATGAGTATGAAGCCCCAGAGTCCCTTGATCCTCTCGCCCAGGAGCTTCCCCAGGCCCGGCATTCCCGCCCCAAGAGCTGCTTCTGCGTCCTTCAGGTTCTTGACGGCCTGGGTTGACTTATCTCGGAGCGTCCGCTTGATATGCGCAACCTCCTGATCACAGGCAAGAACGTCAGGGCGGTAAGCACACGCGCTGGCGAAATGTGGCAATGGCCTGCCTCTTACCGTGCTATCTGGTTCTTCATCTGAGAGGGGGTCCACATCATCTTCAACAGGTTTGCGTGCCCGAGCTTTGCTTGCAGTCGCGGCCATTCAAGCCACAAGCCCGCCGCGGACTGGTGCGGCCTGGGTAATGAACCTTAGTAGTTATGAAGTAGTGTATAGACGCTAATTTTAGTGGCCAGCATACTAAGTGGCGCGTTGGGAGGCGGGCCAGAATGCCAGATGGCGCCCGAGTCGGGGAACTGGGCGCGGGGGTCATTCCAGGTCCTCGCCCACATTCTCGCGGACATTTTTAGGGTGCGGGGGGCCTTCTATCGCGTGATTGTCAGTTCTCATTAGTTTCTGGGGAGATACTGACGTCCCCAGCCCACCCGAATCCTCGGCAGTTTGGCCCTCCCCAGCCCACCCATTGCCCGTCGCTGGGGACCCGCTCATAGCTCTAAAGGAGGATGCAAGAGAAGCAATATAAGAGGTTTAAGTAAAGTAAAGTCGGAACTGTGTCACCGATGCCAGTCAGGAGGCGGCCCCTAGCCCGTCACGTGCTGCAGGTGCCCTGCAACTTGCCAGCCTCCTCGCCCAGTTCAGTCTGGTGGACCCTTGGGCGAGCAAGCGGGGCGGCGCCAAGGGCTACACGCATCCGGCCACACCCAAGCCGGCCACTCCCGCACGCCTGGATCGGTGGTATGTCAGTGCCACCGCGGTGCCGTGGGTGGTGGATGTCGCTCGCACGTATGGGGCGCCTGGGGACCACCACGGTGTGCTGCTCACCCTGCCCCTTGCCCGACCTGCCGCATGCGCACCGGGAGCAGTGGCGCTTCCCCCACGTACCTGCTGTTTCACCCCTCGCTGCGTTTGGAGCTTGAGCAGCGCTTGGAGGCGCACGTTGCCGCAAATCCCGTGGCCAGTACAGGTGACGGCGCTTGCACGCAATGGGAGGCGGACAAGTTCTTCTTGCGGGAGGTCGCCACCAGCATCCACCGTCGGCATGCACGCCAGACCCGGGATGGGCTGCATGGCGTGGTGCTGGCCGCAGACGCGGCCGCTGCCCTGGCCGACCGGCCGGGTGCCAGCGCCGCGCAGCGTCAGGCTGCGGCCATGGCCAACTTGGCGGTGCGGGAGGAGCGGGCCGCTGCCGCAGCGGCCAGCCACAATGCCCGCGCTGCGCTCATGGAGGAGCATGGGGAGCGGGGCACTCGCTGGTTCCATCGGCAGGCGGACGAGCCAGCCGCGGGGCGCGCAGGAGCCCATCACGCACTTGAAGGTGCCGGGCAACCGGCGCCTGTGGCGCTCACGGGGCCGGGCACGCGCAACACTGTCTCCGCAGCCGCCACAGCCATGTACAGTGGCACCAGCCCCACAGGCCTGTTTCGCGTGCAGCCGGTCTGTACGGCGTCGCAGCAACAGCTTCTGGCGGCCATTGACCGCAAGGTTCCGGCGGATCTGCAGGCCGCCGCGGAGGGGGCAGGGGACGGCGCCCTCAGTGATACCGAGCTGATGGCAGCGCTGGCTGGCTCCGCCAATGGTAAAGCGCCGGGGTCGGACGGGGTCCCGTACGAGGTGTACAAGGTGTTCTGGGCGCTGCTGGGTCCGCGCTTGTGTGCTGCTGCTGCCGCTGCCTTTGCTGCTGCTGCAGACGCCCACGATGGCGGTGGAAATGGCGGCGGCGCTGCCCGCCTCCTGGCGGGAGGGCATCATCAACCCTCATCTACAAGGGCAAAAGCCTGGACCGCGCCGAGCTGGCGTCCTACCGGCCCATCACGCTGCTCAACTGCGACTTCAAGATGGTGTCCAAGGCCGTCAGCGCCCGCCTGCAGCCCGCCCTGGATGCAGTTGTGGATGAGCTGCAGACCGCGTTCATCACCGGCCGCTGGATTGGAGACAACGCGCTGTACCTCCAAGGCCTGATCGAATGGATGCGCCTGGACGTGGGCGCGGACGGCATGCCACGGCAGGGTGGTGCGCTGTACTTCTGGACATTGAAAAGGCGTATGACCGGGTGCACCGGCAGTGGCTGTATGCGTCCGCGGAGGGACTGGGGTTTGGCCGCGCATGCTGCGCTGGATCCGCCTGATCACTGCCAACGGCTCTGCCCGCGTGTGTGTGAACGGGATGCTCTCTGACGCCTTCCCAGTGCTGAACGGCTTGCCGCAGGGCAGCACCGCCTCACCACCGCTGTGGGTCATCCAGCTGCAGCCACTGACGTCCTTTCTGCGGCGGCAGGTGGAGCAAGGGGCGCTCCGCACGCCCCTGCTACCCAGCGGCGAGCAGGCGCCGCCTGCCGCCCACCACGCTGACGACACGACCCTCACGGCGCGCGACCCGGCGGTGGACGGGCCGGTACTGATGGCGGCAGTTCAGCTGTTCTGCCGCGCGTCCAACGCCCGTGTTCATCCGGACAAGAGCAAGGCCATGGGCCTCGGCAGGTTTGCGCACCTGACGGGCCCCTGCCCACACACCGGGGTGCCGTTTACCACTGGCGCTGTGACACACCTGGGTGTGCCTCTGTCGTGGGACTCTGATGCGGCTGCAGCGGACCTGTACACCCGGCGGGCTCGCGGCATGGCGTTTGTGGCGCGTCTTTTTTTTTTTTTTTTTTGAGGAATCATCCTTACAAGGTTGAACAGGGGCAGACGCACTGCCCCCCTGCTGACCGAAGACAGCCTGGTCCCCGAGACCAGAACCCTGACAGGGCAAGAAGAGAAGAGAAGAGAAGAAAGAAAACGAAAAACAACAAACCTCCAAGCAAACGCCAACACCCACCCGCACCCACCCCACCCGCACCCCACCCCACCCCGACCCGGCAGACAGAGCAGGAGGCTGGCCCCCCCACCCCCCGGGAGGGGTTTCCCAAAAACACCGCCAGACCTAACCGAAGCACCAACCTACAACACAGCCTAACCGCCAGAAACACCTCCACCTGGAAAAACACACCACTGCGCGCCAGAAACACCAGCGCTACCAGCACTTACTCCGCCCGAACCCCACCCCACCCCCACAAGTCGGTTGCTTCAGCAACAACCCCAGGAAAACCGCCAAAGGAAACACAAGCAGAAACACTGAAAGGGCCAGACGTGGCGCTGCCTAAACGGGCTCCAACCCGCTGCTAGAAAGCTGTGCAGGAAGCTCCACAGCCGCCCAGGTGCTGCAACGCCAGCCAGAGCTAGTACACATGGGCGCCAGGTAAGCTGATGACGAAGATACGCCACGCCAGCGCCTGGGATAAACCGCCGCCCATAAGGAAACCTAGGGGGCCTGCACAGGTGATGCAAGCGTCAGCCGCAAGTTCAACTTCGGTGACCCACCCTGAACCTCCTCCCACTTCACAAAACGCGCCAACTGCCGTCCAGATGGCCACAAAGTGCTCCAGCTTAGCCGCCTTGAGCTGCGCGGTGAGAAGCTGTGTGGGCAGAGCCGACAGGGTTTCAGGGGTTAGCGTGGCGGCAGTGAAACGCAGCTGCATCACCCTGCGCAGCTCGCTGACCACCTCCCCGAACCACGTGCTCCGACGTCTGCTTAGCAGGCTCACGGGACCAGTAAGCACACAGACGGCGTACAAGAAGGTGGCCCGCAACGTGCTCCACAGCAGCGCGCCCGCCCCCCGCGGGCCTGAGGCCCACACCCCCATGTCGTCACCCAGCATGAAGGCCGCGTCCGTCACTGGCGGCGCCGCTGCCTGGGGCGCCACGCAGGCCCACAGCTGCTGCAGCCACGTCCTCGCCTGCGCATACGCTGGACACTCCAGGAAGATGTGCGTCAGGCTGGCCCACGCCCGCGGGCCAGGTGGCCCGCAGGCGGGGTAAGGACAGTGCGCCCCCAAACCCCCCACACCCCGTGGTCACCCGTGGCCGAATGCCCTTGCCCGCCCGGTACAGCCGCAAGGCAGGTAAGCATGTTGCAGCCGGTACACCAGCACCTTTGCCCCCCGACTGGCGTGGCTTTCCCACAGCCTCCGCCACGTACCCCGCAGAAGGGACGCATCCGGGGGCGGCGTGCGAGGGTCGCCCTCCACCGCCGCTGCGGCTGCCGCCGCCGCTGTGGCAGGCCCCGTGCTAGGCCCCGCCCCGTTCGCCGCCTGCTCCTGCAGCCGCGCGGATCGCCGCGGCCCCTCACCCGACTGCTGGGACGGGGACGCATACGACTGCAGTGCTCTCGTCGGCGTGTTCTGCTGCCCGGCTGCCGCTGAGGTGCGGTGGAGCCAGGGGTCCAGAGCCACCGGGTTTATTGTGGAAGTGCCTGCGCCGCCGTGGTGGTCAGCGGCGCCGCTGCCCGCTGCCACTCCCGCCTCCCGCGCCGCAGCCGAGACTGTGCCGCTGGCGGGGTCCCCGAGCCCCCCGCCTGCTGCGCTGGCGCCGGGCACGGCAGGGCGGCAAGGGCGGGCTGGAGCCGGAGGGGCGGCCGGGTTGGCCGCCGTGATGGCCCGCCGCACGTCCCGCACCGTGTAGTCTGCCAAGCTGACACCCGCAATCCGGCAGTGCTCCGGGTTGCACCACCACCCCAGCCTCCGGCGCCAGGAAGTACGGCGCCCGAGGCCACGCCCCCGCCCGTTCCCTGGGGCTGCTGCCATCGTACCCCCGCCCGCTCTGCAAAGGTCCACAGTGCCGCGGCTTGCGTTGCTGCAGCACACAGGCAGGCTGCCACGCGCCATCCACCGGCGGGGGCAGCGCGCCAGGCCCAGGCTCCAAGAGCCGCCCCGTGTAGTGGACGTAGGACACAGCGCCCGCAGCGTAGCCACCCACAGCTGGTCCAGTCTAACCCGCCACTGCGGCGGCGCCGCTGGCGGCTGGGCGGCTGGCTGCGGCGGATGCAGCTCCACGCCCGCGCTCCGCACGTGGCCCACCGCGGCCGCCAGCGGGGCAGGTAGCCCCTGCTGGCGCCGGCGCGTCGCTGTACACCCACGCCCACGTGGTGGCGGAGTCCGGGCGCACATGGGTAAGCAGCGCCCGGGTGAGCGTCTTCCAGGTTGCCGGCCTGGCTGGGCAAGCAGGGCGAAAGTCTTAGCTTGCAGGGCAGACAGGAACGCAGGCAGGTCGACGTGGTTGACACCCATCCTTGTACGGCAGACAGGCCGTTTCCCGCTTAGGCAGCAGGAGCGGGTTCCCGTGCGACACCAGGCTGGCGTCCTCAGCGTGCATGGAGCGCGCAGCAAAGTGGTCCACCAGGCCGGTGAGTCCTTCAGCTGCGCCG
>JAEHOC010000292.1:0-24515 GCA_016834605.1 Chlamydomonas incerta | reverse complement strand
GCCGGTGCCAGCGACGCTGCCACCGGCGGTCACAGCCCCAGCAGCATCAGCAGTGCCAGAACCAGCGACGCGGAGACGGGCAGCGGGAGCGGCCGGCGCAAGAGGCAGCCTGCTGAAGAGGGCGCTTGCGCCAGCACCAACGCCAGCACACACGCGCTCGCGCATACGCGCTGCAGCACCAGTACCGGCTCCTGCAGCAAGGCCCCAGCGAGCGCATGCGCTGCCCAACGACAGCGCGGCAAGCGGCGGTGACGACAGCCACGGGTTCCGCGACAGCGGAGGCCGCAACCGGGAGGCCGCAAATGCGGAGGCCGTGGTACCGATTTGGGCACTGAGGCGGGGGCGGAGCGGAGGCGGACGCGCACGCGGAATCGGAGGAGGCGGAGGAGGTGGATGAGGACCCCGTTGCTGGCGGCGGTCAGCGCCCCCGGCAGACTGGCTGGCCGCGGCGACGAGGGCCTCACCGGCGCCGACCTGCGCGAGCTGTGCCACCGCGCGGCGCTGCTGGTGCTGGCGAGGTGCCGGAGGAGCGGCTCCAGAGGTGAGTGGAGCCGGGACAGCGGTGGCCGTGGCGGTGACGGGCGGTGACAGGCTGTGACAGGCTGTGGGGGGCGGCGATGGCGCCGGGGGTGCATGCGCTTTCAGGGGACGTTGGCGTTGCGGGAGGGGGTGGGGTGATGCGGCGGGCGCACGGGGGGGGTGTGCTACGCTGCCACGGGGGGTGCGCGGGCGGCTGGCGGTGTCGAACGCAAGCCGTGCAATTACGACATCTCCCCCGAGCCCGGCGCCAACAGCGCGGTCCTGCCGCTTATCAAAAAAAGTACCAGTAGCAAAAGATCCGAAGTCCTAGTGAATGCGAGATGAGCAGTCGGTCGAACGGGAAAAGGGGCGAAGATTCGTGTTCGGACGATTGGGCATGTCGGCTGATCTACTCGACTTCGGGCGTGTCTGCCATCTTAGGTCACGCAGGCGGCCTGACCTGTGTATGAGCACGCAGCCATACAAGTTACAGCCACAAGTGGCGTAGTAGTGCGGGTCTCCGGGTCGGCGCGGCGCTCCCAGTCCAGCCGGGGAAGGTACTTCTCACGCCCTGATGTCCAGCTCCACCAGCTGATCGTCGTAGCAAGTCAGTGGCATGGTGAGGCGCTGTCAATAGCCGAGTTAGGGTTTGTGACCCGAGTTAGGGTTGTGGCCCGAGAGTTAGGGTTGTGGCCCGAGAGAGGAGCGGTACGTTTGGATCAACCTTTCTAACGATGTGACCTGACTAAGCACTAATGGTGGGACTCCTGCTGAACTCCTGCCTGATGTCCTCCCCTCTTAGTGTACGCCCCCCCCTCCCGCCCGCCGCCCGCAGCCTGCACCCCGACCGCGGCGGGGCCGATTCGCTGCGGCCGCTCAGCCGCCAGGACTTTGAGCTGGCGCTGCAGCTGCAGAGCGGCGCGCCGTGGCGGAGTGATCGCGCCCGCGGGCTGGTCGGGTTCGATGGAACAATGCCCGCGGGTGGTCGGGTGTGCCGCCGGGTCTGTATGTCCAGACTCCAGAGAGCCGGGGTCCGGCCGTCCGGCGGTTTACGCCGCACATTGCGAGTGCGGTGCAGCCGGACTGGTGGTGCTGGACAGCTGGAGGCGGAGGTGGAGCAGGGGGGGCGTGGAAGAGTCAAGGAGAAGGGAAGGGGCCTGGCACCTGGTCGGGCTGGGTGTGACCAGCAATGACCAGCGCCGACTGCGACGTGTGTGCCTTTGCCAGTTAGCTGCGGAGCAGCAGTGTCAGGGGCTGCCTTGCTGTTGGATGCATGAAGTCCATTAACTGCACAAAGCTTCCGGTGCCCCATCGCCGGACACTGCACGGCACGCTGCGCGCGTTGGGGGCTTGGGGCCAATCAAGTTCGTGGTGGCACGGGGCAGCTGCGGCGCGTGCCGGGGGCGCGTGCCGGCGGTTCCCGCCGTGGCCATGGCCCATTGACTTGCCATGATCGCACGTACCGGTACCACAGGCTGCCCAGGTGCGGTGCTGCAGCGCTGTACAGAGGATGACGCAGCATCCACTATGATGCATAAGTGATGGTCAGTTTTGCGCACCCAGCCCAGACTCGCGCACTGTCCTTGCCTCCCTGTACTTGTAGCTCTTGCCCGCACGCTCTGAGTCGCTTCCTAGCTTGAGAACGGCGAGATTTACAACCCGAGTTTGCTCGCACGGCCCGCTGCGCCTCGTTAGAAGTCCGTATGTATAGTTTTGTGTGCCGTATACGAAACTGCGAAAAAGCTGTGGTTCCATTCGGGTGTGACCAGTGCGTGCTGACGTGTAGTGTATGGCCTGTTGCTTGCCGCCAATTGCTGGCTCATAGGGCTCTTACATATAGTGGTATGATTTTGCGACGCAACCTGGCGCTGCTGGGCGAGAGCCTGTACGGCACGCTGCATGGGCGCAAGCGCGCACTGAAAATGGGCTTGCGCGCACACGCCCCCATTTCCATACACGCTCGTTGGCATGACTGCCGTCACCAATTCTGGATAGCCTCAACACTAGTGTAGCCTTTGCTATCAGGGCACGTCGGGGCGCCATCGCGTTTGAATGCAACTGCGCGGAGAGGCCCCAGCCCTGCAGCTACGTGGCGCACCCAGGCTTTTGACACTGTGGGTTTTAGTGTGTGCCTTGTGAGTAACACTGGCTGTCGCTGCGCTGCGCTCGCGCACTGTCCTGGTCAACCCAACAGCGGGGGGGAGCGGGGCTGTAGCGGTGACGCTTGACCGCAACGTACCGAGGGGGCGTCAGCCGGCAGCGACTTTTGCAGGGGAGTGAAGGGACTGGGCGCCGCGGTTCAGCTCGCGGTTTTTCACAAGTGGCGAGCCTGCAGCTGGGGCCGATATGTGCCATTCTTTGGGTCACATTGTGAACTTTCGAATGCGCTAGCGACGCGAAGCAACAGCGTCTCGGGCATTCTTGCGAAACGCATTCACCTGGCGCCGTCCGCCTGGCTTATCTGCGCTTTCGCAAGCACTACTAACGGAATCTGGGTCAAATTCACAGGCAATATCGCGCTACAGCTACTTCGCGGACCCTGGACCCAGTTGGGATGCGCATGTGCGTCGTGCCCGACATTTCGGCATTCGGCTGGGTGTGAATCCTCCAGTCCCCCCGCATCACGTAAGTTTCAATATGTGTGGGCCTAGGTACTGCGCAAGTTGGGCACAGCGTGTCAGCTAAATGGGCCGGGCACGGGGACATACCCAACATGACACGCGCCAGGCGTCGCGCGACCGCGCTCGCCCTAACCCACTACTGGGCTAACTCGAACACTGCTATCCAGCCACCAGCGAGTCCGCAGATGAGGCCATAATTAATTGCAATGAGCACCTGCCCGCATTCTCATACGATTCCTTGCCGATAACGTGCAAAGTCTGTTTCTCAGTTTCTCACGCCTCGCACGCCTCAACACACCCTCGACACCCCGCCTCTCACCATGCGCACCCCCCTGCCCCCTCCTTTCCCCCCTCAACGGTACTTCTTCTCAGGGTACTGGCCTCCCGCCTCCAGCACGGCGGGCAGGGTTTCCGAGAACAGCCGCTTGACAGTGGCCTGGGCCCACGCCGGCGTCAGCAGCTCGTAGAAGAGCCGCTTCAGCTTGTCGTGGTAGGTCTTGAACGGGGTGGTGTCGGGGCTGGCGTCAATAAACTTCTGTAGGGCGCCACACACGACGGCGTGCGACGTCTCTATGACGTTGTGCATGTCGCCGCTGTAGGAGGGCAGACCAGTGTGCTGGTCGGGGTAGATGGGGATGTCCACGCCGCCCTCCCAGTCTCCTCGCTCGAAGCTGCCGTGGTTGCGGGGGTTGTCCCACGACCAGATGGGCTCGAACAGCTCCACACCTCTCTCCGCGCACCGTGCGGGCAGCTTGTCGCTGACCTTCGTGATGAACGCCTGGAACTCCGCCTTCGTCATCATCTTTGCCTTCTTGCCCCGCAATGTCTGCAGGTGCACACACATGGCGGCGGAGGGCGCGCGGCAGCAGCAGCAGCGGCGGCGTCAGACCGGGCAAGGCGCAAACGGCGGCTGGAACATTTCGCCACTTGAGGGCGAGGTGGCGAAATGCTATGCGCCACGACCGCTCAACGAGGAGCCCGTAAATGCATGTGGTGGGGATGACCAGGCACGTGTGTTCTGGAAGTTGGGATGCAAGTGCGTGCTGTGGAAGAGCCGGCACACCGTTAAGAAGAGCGTGCGTCAGGCAAGGGAAAAGGGGTGGTCATGGCCCACTGCACTGCTGTGCCCGTACCATAACAGTACAGCGAGTGAGTTGCAGTGCAAGGCATTCCGTAACGTGCTGCTGCCATTCACCAGTCAGCTGCACAGGCCATGCACGATTGTGTGGGAGGCTAAGGTCATTCCGCATGAGGTGTTGCCCAACGGGGGCGCTTTTGATTTTTGGCTGCGTGAGTGGATGCTGTTGGTTGAGGTGGATGGCGAGCAGCACACGAGCGACATGCACAGCACTGCCGGAATTGAACAGGCTCTGCGCGACAGGCGTAAAGAGCAGGCGGCGGTAGACCTAGGGTATCATGTGGTGCGGTTGGATGTGCACAATATTGGGCAGTGGTGCATGCTGTTCGGGCGGGCATTTGACGCTGTGTTTGCTAACCCGTTGGGGGATGCCCGGGTGCACTACTCCCCGTACAACGTGCCCCCCCAGCCTGTGGTCCAGCGGCGCCAACCACTCACCTTCCACTCCTGCTGGGGCCTGTAGTTGGGTGCCCACGAGCCGCTGATGAACTCCAGCAGCACGGCGCCCAGTTGGTAGTTGACGGCGGAGACGTACTTGATTTTCCACGCGCGACTGAGTGCCTTGCGTGCGTCAGGGCGCACCAGGCTGCGTGCGCCCTCCAGTGCGGGGCCCCACACGTTATGGTCGTCGGGTGTAATGTGGATTGTCTTCTCGTCGATCCAGATCACACGCTTCGCCCAGTCCGCCAGCCACTCATCGCTGTCATACTGAGGCGTGCCCGGCTTGTGTTCTGGCGGCCAGGCCACCACCACCGGCCCAGTCAGGCAGCCGGGGGCCAGCCTGTGCGTTGTTACCCCCGCCGCCGCCGCGTTCAGCCCCAGGTTCAGCCACTGCCCAGCAACCACGCAGCGCTTCTTCACCTCCGTGTCGGCCAGTGGGCGTCGGTACTCCACGCGCACGCACTTGGAGAGCGAGGGGTCCAGCTCATGCATCCGCCGCCAGAGGGTGGCGGGGCTGCATTGGTACTGCTTGAAGATGCGTCGGAACTCAGGCTGCACGTTGTACTCCTCCTGGCTCCCGAGCCCCTGCTGCCTCACTGACAGCACCGTGGCTGCCACCACGTCCTCTGGAATGCACCGGGGGCGGCCAGACCGCGGCTTTTCGTACACTGCGCCAGTGGACTCGAACGTGGACTCACTGCGCTTGATAAAGCGCTTGAGACTGGCGTCCGACCGCTGGATGGGCGTGAAGCCCTCGGGCTTGCCCGCCCCAACGACCCTTGCTGCGAAGTCCCGGACAGCCAGGGCCTGCCACTGCTTGGCGATGGTGCCACGGCTTGTGAAAGCACATTCCGCCTTAGCCCTGCCAGCTGCTGCTGCCTGGACAGCGCACTTGCGCTCCCACAGGACCCACTGCGGCTGTCTCTCCCCTGCCTCCAGCTCCGATCCCGAGTCCTCTGTGTCAGACTGCGAGGCCTCCTCCAGCAGCTGCTGCGCCTTATTACGCTTCTTGCCGCCCATGATCCTGCATTGGCGGGAGGGCAGGGGACCAGGGGGGCGGGAGTTGGAGGGGGTGGGCGGTGTGGAGGGGTGCGGCGTGGCGTGGCGTGCCCGCGTGTGTGTGTATTGGCAGGTCACGGGGTCAACCCCCGCCGACTCCCAACTGCAGATCTCTCACTTAACTATCCGGTTACGCCTGACGGTTGGGGGCCTGAGCCTTCACTATGATGCATAAGTGATGGTCAGTTTTGCGCACCCAGCCCAGACTCGCGCACTGTCCTTGCCTCCCTGTACTTGTAGCTCTTGCCCGCACGCTCTGAGTCGCTTCCTAGCTTGAGAACGGCGAGATTTACACCCGAGTTTGCTCGCACGGCCCGCTGCGCCTCGTTAGGAAGTCCGTATGTATAGTTTTGTGTGCCGTATACGAAACTGCGAAAAAGCTGTGTTCCCTTCGGGTGTGACCAGTGCGTGCTGACTTGTATGTATGGCCTGTTGCTGCCGCCAATTGCTGGCTCATAGGGCTCTTACTATAATAGTGGTATGATTTTGCGACGCAACCTGGCGCTGCTGGGCGAGAGCCTGTACGGCACGCTGCATGGGCGCAAGCGCGCACTGAAAATGGGCTTGCGCGCACACGCCCCCATTTCCATACACGCTCGTTGGCATGACTGCCGTCACCAATTCTGGATAGCCTCAACACTAGTGTAGCCTTTGCTATCAGGGCACGTCGGGGCGCCATCGCGTTTGAATGCAACTGCGCGGAGAGGCCCCAGCCCTGCAGCTACGTGGCGCACCCAGGCTTTTGACACTGTGGGTTTTAGTGTGTGCCTTGTGAGTAACACTGGCTGTCGCTGCGCTGCGCTCGCGCACTGTCCTGGTCAACCCAACAGCGGGGGGAGCGGGGCTGTAGCGGTGACGCTTGACCGCAACGTACCGAGGGGCGTCAGCCGGCAGCGACTTTTGCAGGGGAGTGAAGGGACTGGGCGCCGCGGTTCAGCTCGCGGTTTTTCACAAGTGGCGAGCCTGCAGCTGGGGCCGATATGTGCCATTCTTTGGGTCACATTGTGAACTTTCGAATGCGCTAGCGACGCGAAGCAACAGCGTCTCGGGCATTCTTGCGAAACGCATTCACCTGGCGCCGTCCGCCTGGCTTATCTGCGCTTTCGCAAGCACTACTAACGGAATCTGGGTCAAATTCACAGGCAATATCGCGCTACAGCTACTTCGCGGACCCTGGACCCAGTTGGGATGCGCATGTGCGTCGTGCCCGACATTTCGGCATTCGGCTGGGTGTGAATCCTCCAGTCCCCCCGCATCACGTAAGTTTCAATATGTGTGGGCCTAGGTACTGCGCAAGTTGGGCACAGCGTGTCAGCTAAATGGGCCGGGCACGGGGACATACCCAACATGACACGCGCCAGGCGTCGCGCGACCGCGCTCGCCCTAACCCACTACTGGGCTAACTCGAACACTGCTATCCAGCCACCAGCGAGTCCGCAGATGAGGCCATAATTAATTGCAATGAGCACCTGCCCGCATTCTCATACGATTCCTTGCCGATAACGTGCAAAGTCTGTTTCTCAGTTTCTCACGCCTCGCACGCCTCAACACACCCTCGACACCCCGCCTCTCACCATGCGCACCCCCCTGCCCCCTCCTTTCCCCCCTCAACGGTACTTCTTCTCAGGGTACTGGCCTCCCGCCTCCAGCACGGCGGGCAGGGTTTCCGAGAACAGCCGCTTGACAGTGGCCTGGGCCCACGCCGGCGTCAGCAGCTCGTAGAAGAGCCGCTTCAGCTTGTCGTGGTAGGTCTTGAACGGGGTGGTGTCGGGGCTGGCGTCAATAAACTTCTGTAGGGCGCCACACACGACGGCGTGCGACGTCTCTATGACGTTGTGCATGTCGCCGCTGTAGGAGGGCAGACCAGTGTGCTGGTCGGGGTAGATGGGGATGTCCACGCCGCCCTCCCAGTCTCCTCGCTCGAAGCTGCCGTGGTTGCGGGGGTTGTCCCACGACCAGATGGGCTCGAACAGCTCCACACCTCTCTCCGCGCACCGTGCGGGCAGCTTGTCGCTGACCTTCGTGATGAACGCCTGGAACTCCGCCTTCGTCATCATCTTTGCCTTCTTGCCCCGCAATGTCTGCAGGTGCACACACATGGCGGCGGAGGGCGCGCGGCAGCAGCAGCAGCGGCGGCGTCAGACCGGGCAAGGCGCAAACGGCGGCTGGAACATTTCGCCACTTGAGGGCGAGGTGGCGAAATGCTATGCGCCACGACCGCTCAACGAGGAGCCCGTAAATGCATGTGGTGGGGATGACCAGGCACGTGTGTTCTGGAAGTTGGGATGCAAGTGCGTGCTGTGGAAGAGCCGGCACACCGTTAAGAAGAGCGTGCGTCAGGCAAGGGAAAAGGGGTGGTCATGGCCCACTGCACTGCTGTGCCCGTACCATAACAGTACAGCGAGTGAGTTGCAGTGCAAGGCATTCCGTAACGTGCTGCTGCCATTCACCAGTCAGCTGCACAGGCCATGCACGATTGTGTGGGAGGCTAAGGTCATTCCGCATGAGGTGTTGCCCAACGGGGGCGCTTTTGATTTTTGGCTGCGTGAGTGGATGCTGTTGGTTGAGGTGGATGGCGAGCAGCACACGAGCGACATGCACAGCACTGCCGGAATTGAACAGGCTCTGCGCGACAGGCGTAAAGAGCAGGCGGCGGTAGACCTAGGGTATCATGTGGTGCGGTTGGATGTGCACAATATTGGGCAGTGGTGCATGCTGTTCGGGCGGGCATTTGACGCTGTGTTTGCTAACCCGTTGGGGGATGCCCGGGTGCACTACTCCCCGTACAACGTGCCCCCCCAGCCTGTGGTCCAGCGGCGCCAACCACTCACCTTCCACTCCTGCTGGGGCCTGTAGTTGGGTGCCCACGAGCCGCTGATGAACTCCAGCAGCACGGCGCCCAGTTGGTAGTTGACGGCGGAGACGTACTTGATTTTCCACGCGCGACTGAGTGCCTTGCGTGCGTCAGGGCGCACCAGGCTGCGTGCGCCCTCCAGTGCGGGGCCCCACACGTTATGGTCGTCGGGTGTAATGTGGATTGTCTTCTCGTCGATCCAGATCACACGCTTCGCCCAGTCCGCCAGCCACTCATCGCTGTCATACTGAGGCGTGCCCGGCTTGTGTTCTGGCGGCCAGGCCACCACCACCGGCCCAGTCAGGCAGCCGGGGGCCAGCCTGTGCGTTGTTACCCCCGCCGCCGCCGCGTTCAGCCCCAGGTTCAGCCACTGCCCAGCAACCACGCAGCGCTTCTTCACCTCCGTGTCGGCCAGTGGGCGTCGGTACTCCACGCGCACGCACTTGGAGAGCGAGGGGTCCAGCTCATGCATCCGCCGCCAGAGGGTGGCGGGGCTGCATTGGTACTGCTTGAAGATGCGTCGGAACTCAGGCTGCACGTTGTACTCCTCCTGGCTCCCGAGCCCCTGCTGCCTCACTGACAGCACCGTGGCTGCCACCACGTCCTCTGGAATGCACCGGGGGCGGCCAGACCGCGGCTTTTCGTACACTGCGCCAGTGGACTCGAACGTGGACTCACTGCGCTTGATAAAGCGCTTGAGACTGGCGTCCGACCGCTGGATGGGCGTGAAGCCCTCGGGCTTGCCCGCCCCAACGACCCTTGCTGCGAAGTCCCGGACAGCCAGGGCCTGCCACTGCTTGGCGATGGTGCCACGGCTTGTGAAAGCACATTCCGCCTTAGCCCTGCCAGCTGCTGCTGCCTGGACAGCGCACTTGCGCTCCCACAGGACCCACTGCGGCTGTCTCTCCCCTGCCTCCAGCTCCGATCCCGAGTCCTCTGTGTCAGACTGCGAGGCCTCCTCCAGCAGCTGCTGCGCCTTATTACGCTTCTTGCCGCCCATGATCCTGCATTGGCGGGAGGGCAGGGGACCAGGGGGGCGGGAGTTGGAGGGGGTGGGCGGTGTGGAGGGGTGCGGCGTGGCGTGGCGTGCCCGCGTGTGTGTGTATTGGCAGGTCACGGGGTCAACCCCCGCCGACTCCCAACTGCAGATCTCTCACTTAACTATCCGGTTACGCCTGACGGTTGGGGGCCTGAGCCTTCACTATGATGCATAAGTGATGGTCAGTTTTGCGCACCCAGCCCAGACTCGCGCACTGTCCTTGCCTCCCTGTACTTGTAGCTCTTGCCCGCACGCTCTGAGTCGCTTCCTAGCTTGAGAACGGCGAGATTTACACCCGAGTTTGCTCGCACGGCCCGCTGCGCCTCGTTAGGAAGTCCGTATGTATAGTTTTGTGTGCCGTATACGAAACTGCGAAAAAGCTGTGTTCCCTTCGGGTGTGACCAGTGCGTGCTGACTTGTATGTATGGCCTGTTGCTGCCGCCAATTGCTGGCTCATAGGGCTCTTACTATAATAGTGGTATGATTTTGCGACGCAACCTGGCGCTGCTGGGCGAGAGCCTGTACGGCACGCTGCATGGGCGCAAGCGCGCACTGAAAATGGGCTTGCGCGCACACGCCCCCATTTCCATACACGCTCGTTGGCATGACTGCCGTCACCAATTCTGGATAGCCTCAACACTAGTGTAGCCTTTGCTATCAGGGCACGTCGGGGCGCCATCGCGTTTGAATGCAACTGCGCGGAGAGGCCCCAGCCCTGCAGCTACGTGGCGCACCCAGGCTTTTGACACTGTGGGTTTTAGTGTGTGCCTTGTGAGTAACACTGGCTGTCGCTGCGCTGCGCTCGCGCACTGTCCTGGTCAACCCAACAGCGGGGGGAGCGGGGCTGTAGCGGTGACGCTTGACCGCAACGTACCGAGGGGCGTCAGCCGGCAGCGACTTTTGCAGGGGAGTGAAGGGACTGGGCGCCGCGGTTCAGCTCGCGGTTTTTCACAAGTGGCGAGCCTGCAGCTGGGGCCGATATGTGCCATTCTTTGGGTCACATTGTGAACTTTCGAATGCGCTAGCGACGCGAAGCAACAGCGTCTCGGGCATTCTTGCGAAACGCATTCACCTGGCGCCGTCCGCCTGGCTTATCTGCGCTTTCGCAAGCACTACTAACGGAATCTGGGTCAAATTCACAGGCAATATCGCGCTACAGCTACTTCGCGGACCCTGGACCCAGTTGGGATGCGCATGTGCGTCGTGCCCGACATTTCGGCATTCGGCTGGGTGTGAATCCTCCAGTCCCCCCGCATCACGTAAGTTTCAATATGTGTGGGCCTAGGTACTGCGCAAGTTGGGCACAGCGTGTCAGCTAAATGGGCCGGGCACGGGGACATACCCAACATGACACGCGCCAGGCGTCGCGCGACCGCGCTCGCCCTAACCCACTACTGGGCTAACTCGAACACTGCTATCCAGCCACCAGCGAGTCCGCAGATGAGGCCATAATTAATTGCAATGAGCACCTGCCCGCATTCTCATACGATTCCTTGCCGATAACGTGCAAAGTCTGTTTCTCAGTTTCTCACGCCTCGCACGCCTCAACACACCCTCGACACCCCGCCTCTCACCATGCGCACCCCCCTGCCCCCTCCTTTCCCCCCTCAACGGTACTTCTTCTCAGGGTACTGGCCTCCCGCCTCCAGCACGGCGGGCAGGGTTTCCGAGAACAGCCGCTTGACAGTGGCCTGGGCCCACGCCGGCGTCAGCAGCTCGTAGAAGAGCCGCTTCAGCTTGTCGTGGTAGGTCTTGAACGGGGTGGTGTCGGGGCTGGCGTCAATAAACTTCTGTAGGGCGCCACACACGACGGCGTGCGACGTCTCTATGACGTTGTGCATGTCGCCGCTGTAGGAGGGCAGACCAGTGTGCTGGTCGGGGTAGATGGGGATGTCCACGCCGCCCTCCCAGTCTCCTCGCTCGAAGCTGCCGTGGTTGCGGGGGTTGTCCCACGACCAGATGGGCTCGAACAGCTCCACACCTCTCTCCGCGCACCGTGCGGGCAGCTTGTCGCTGACCTTCGTGATGAACGCCTGGAACTCCGCCTTCGTCATCATCTTTGCCTTCTTGCCCCGCAATGTCTGCAGGTGCACACACATGGCGGCGGAGGGCGCGCGGCAGCAGCAGCAGCGGCGGCGTCAGACCGGGCAAGGCGCAAACGGCGGCTGGAACATTTCGCCACTTGAGGGCGAGGTGGCGAAATGCTATGCGCCACGACCGCTCAACGAGGAGCCCGTAAATGCATGTGGTGGGGATGACCAGGCACGTGTGTTCTGGAAGTTGGGATGCAAGTGCGTGCTGTGGAAGAGCCGGCACACCGTTAAGAAGAGCGTGCGTCAGGCAAGGGAAAAGGGGTGGTCATGGCCCACTGCACTGCTGTGCCCGTACCATAACAGTACAGCGAGTGAGTTGCAGTGCAAGGCATTCCGTAACGTGCTGCTGCCATTCACCAGTCAGCTGCACAGGCCATGCACGATTGTGTGGGAGGCTAAGGTCATTCCGCATGAGGTGTTGCCCAACGGGGGCGCTTTTGATTTTTGGCTGCGTGAGTGGATGCTGTTGGTTGAGGTGGATGGCGAGCAGCACACGAGCGACATGCACAGCACTGCCGGAATTGAACAGGCTCTGCGCGACAGGCGTAAAGAGCAGGCGGCGGTAGACCTAGGGTATCATGTGGTGCGGTTGGATGTGCACAATATTGGGCAGTGGTGCATGCTGTTCGGGCGGGCATTTGACGCTGTGTTTGCTAACCCGTTGGGGGATGCCCGGGTGCACTACTCCCCGTACAACGTGCCCCCCCAGCCTGTGGTCCAGCGGCGCCAACCACTCACCTTCCACTCCTGCTGGGGCCTGTAGTTGGGTGCCCACGAGCCGCTGATGAACTCCAGCAGCACGGCGCCCAGTTGGTAGTTGACGGCGGAGACGTACTTGATTTTCCACGCGCGACTGAGTGCCTTGCGTGCGTCAGGGCGCACCAGGCTGCGTGCGCCCTCCAGTGCGGGGCCCCACACGTTATGGTCGTCGGGTGTAATGTGGATTGTCTTCTCGTCGATCCAGATCACACGCTTCGCCCAGTCCGCCAGCCACTCATCGCTGTCATACTGAGGCGTGCCCGGCTTGTGTTCTGGCGGCCAGGCCACCACCACCGGCCCAGTCAGGCAGCCGGGGGCCAGCCTGTGCGTTGTTACCCCCGCCGCCGCCGCGTTCAGCCCCAGGTTCAGCCACTGCCCAGCAACCACGCAGCGCTTCTTCACCTCCGTGTCGGCCAGTGGGCGTCGGTACTCCACGCGCACGCACTTGGAGAGCGAGGGGTCCAGCTCATGCATCCGCCGCCAGAGGGTGGCGGGGCTGCATTGGTACTGCTTGAAGATGCGTCGGAACTCAGGCTGCACGTTGTACTCCTCCTGGCTCCCGAGCCCCTGCTGCCTCACTGACAGCACCGTGGCTGCCACCACGTCCTCTGGAATGCACCGGGGGCGGCCAGACCGCGGCTTTTCGTACACTGCGCCAGTGGACTCGAACGTGGACTCACTGCGCTTGATAAAGCGCTTGAGACTGGCGTCCGACCGCTGGATGGGCGTGAAGCCCTCGGGCTTGCCCGCCCCAACGACCCTTGCTGCGAAGTCCCGGACAGCCAGGGCCTGCCACTGCTTGGCGATGGTGCCACGGCTTGTGAAAGCACATTCCGCCTTAGCCCTGCCAGCTGCTGCTGCCTGGACAGCGCACTTGCGCTCCCACAGGACCCACTGCGGCTGTCTCTCCCCTGCCTCCAGCTCCGATCCCGAGTCCTCTGTGTCAGACTGCGAGGCCTCCTCCAGCAGCTGCTGCGCCTTATTACGCTTCTTGCCGCCCATGATCCTGCATTGGCGGGAGGGCAGGGGACCAGGGGGGCGGGAGTTGGAGGGGGTGGGCGGTGTGGAGGGGTGCGGCGTGGCGTGGCGTGCCCGCGTGTGTGTGTATTGGCAGGTCACGGGGTCAACCCCCGCCGACTCCCAACTGCAGATCTCTCACTTAACTATCCGGTTACGCCTGACGGTTGGGGGCCTGAGCCTTCACTATGATGCATAAGTGATGGTCAGTTTTGCGCACCCAGCCCAGACTCGCGCACTGTCCTTGCCTCCCTGTACTTGTAGCTCTTGCCCGCACGCTCTGAGTCGCTTCCTAGCTTGAGAACGGCGAGATTTACACCCGAGTTTGCTCGCACGGCCCGCTGCGCCTCGTTAGGAAGTCCGTATGTATAGTTTTGTGTGCCGTATACGAAACTGCGAAAAAGCTGTGTTCCCTTCGGGTGTGACCAGTGCGTGCTGACTTGTATGTATGGCCTGTTGCTGCCGCCAATTGCTGGCTCATAGGGCTCTTACTATAATAGTGGTATGATTTTGCGACGCAACCTGGCGCTGCTGGGCGAGAGCCTGTACGGCACGCTGCATGGGCGCAAGCGCGCACTGAAAATGGGCTTGCGCGCACACGCCCCCATTTCCATACACGCTCGTTGGCATGACTGCCGTCACCAATTCTGGATAGCCTCAACACTAGTGTAGCCTTTGCTATCAGGGCACGTCGGGGCGCCATCGCGTTTGAATGCAACTGCGCGGAGAGGCCCCAGCCCTGCAGCTACGTGGCGCACCCAGGCTTTTGACACTGTGGGTTTTAGTGTGTGCCTTGTGAGTAACACTGGCTGTCGCTGCGCTGCGCTCGCGCACTGTCCTGGTCAACCCAACAGCGGGGGGAGCGGGGCTGTAGCGGTGACGCTTGACCGCAACGTACCGAGGGGCGTCAGCCGGCAGCGACTTTTGCAGGGGAGTGAAGGGACTGGGCGCCGCGGTTCAGCTCGCGGTTTTTCACAAGTGGCGAGCCTGCAGCTGGGGCCGATATGTGCCATTCTTTGGGTCACATTGTGAACTTTCGAATGCGCTAGCGACGCGAAGCAACAGCGTCTCGGGCATTCTTGCGAAACGCATTCACCTGGCGCCGTCCGCCTGGCTTATCTGCGCTTTCGCAAGCACTACTAACGGAATCTGGGTCAAATTCACAGGCAATATCGCGCTACAGCTACTTCGCGGACCCTGGACCCAGTTGGGATGCGCATGTGCGTCGTGCCCGACATTTCGGCATTCGGCTGGGTGTGAATCCTCCAGTCCCCCCGCATCACGTAAGTTTCAATATGTGTGGGCCTAGGTACTGCGCAAGTTGGGCACAGCGTGTCAGCTAAATGGGCCGGGCACGGGGACATACCCAACATGACACGCGCCAGGCGTCGCGCGACCGCGCTCGCCCTAACCCACTACTGGGCTAACTCGAACACTGCTATCCAGCCACCAGCGAGTCCGCAGATGAGGCCATAATTAATTGCAATGAGCACCTGCCCGCATTCTCATACGATTCCTTGCCGATAACGTGCAAAGTCTGTTTCTCAGTTTCTCACGCCTCGCACGCCTCAACACACCCTCGACACCCCGCCTCTCACCATGCGCACCCCCCTGCCCCCTCCTTTCCCCCCTCAACGGTACTTCTTCTCAGGGTACTGGCCTCCCGCCTCCAGCACGGCGGGCAGGGTTTCCGAGAACAGCCGCTTGACAGTGGCCTGGGCCCACGCCGGCGTCAGCAGCTCGTAGAAGAGCCGCTTCAGCTTGTCGTGGTAGGTCTTGAACGGGGTGGTGTCGGGGCTGGCGTCAATAAACTTCTGTAGGGCGCCACACACGACGGCGTGCGACGTCTCTATGACGTTGTGCATGTCGCCGCTGTAGGAGGGCAGACCAGTGTGCTGGTCGGGGTAGATGGGGATGTCCACGCCGCCCTCCCAGTCTCCTCGCTCGAAGCTGCCGTGGTTGCGGGGGTTGTCCCACGACCAGATGGGCTCGAACAGCTCCACACCTCTCTCCGCGCACCGTGCGGGCAGCTTGTCGCTGACCTTCGTGATGAACGCCTGGAACTCCGCCTTCGTCATCATCTTTGCCTTCTTGCCCCGCAATGTCTGCAGGTGCACACACATGGCGGCGGAGGGCGCGCGGCAGCAGCAGCAGCGGCGGCGTCAGACCGGGCAAGGCGCAAACGGCGGCTGGAACATTTCGCCACTTGAGGGCGAGGTGGCGAAATGCTATGCGCCACGACCGCTCAACGAGGAGCCCGTAAATGCATGTGGTGGGGATGACCAGGCACGTGTGTTCTGGAAGTTGGGATGCAAGTGCGTGCTGTGGAAGAGCCGGCACACCGTTAAGAAGAGCGTGCGTCAGGCAAGGGAAAAGGGGTGGTCATGGCCCACTGCACTGCTGTGCCCGTACCATAACAGTACAGCGAGTGAGTTGCAGTGCAAGGCATTCCGTAACGTGCTGCTGCCATTCACCAGTCAGCTGCACAGGCCATGCACGATTGTGTGGGAGGCTAAGGTCATTCCGCATGAGGTGTTGCCCAACGGGGGCGCTTTTGATTTTTGGCTGCGTGAGTGGATGCTGTTGGTTGAGGTGGATGGCGAGCAGCACACGAGCGACATGCACAGCACTGCCGGAATTGAACAGGCTCTGCGCGACAGGCGTAAAGAGCAGGCGGCGGTAGACCTAGGGTATCATGTGGTGCGGTTGGATGTGCACAATATTGGGCAGTGGTGCATGCTGTTCGGGCGGGCATTTGACGCTGTGTTTGCTAACCCGTTGGGGGATGCCCGGGTGCACTACTCCCCGTACAACGTGCCCCCCCAGCCTGTGGTCCAGCGGCGCCAACCACTCACCTTCCACTCCTGCTGGGGCCTGTAGTTGGGTGCCCACGAGCCGCTGATGAACTCCAGCAGCACGGCGCCCAGTTGGTAGTTGACGGCGGAGACGTACTTGATTTTCCACGCGCGACTGAGTGCCTTGCGTGCGTCAGGGCGCACCAGGCTGCGTGCGCCCTCCAGTGCGGGGCCCCACACGTTATGGTCGTCGGGTGTAATGTGGATTGTCTTCTCGTCGATCCAGATCACACGCTTCGCCCAGTCCGCCAGCCACTCATCGCTGTCATACTGAGGCGTGCCCGGCTTGTGTTCTGGCGGCCAGGCCACCACCACCGGCCCAGTCAGGCAGCCGGGGGCCAGCCTGTGCGTTGTTACCCCCGCCGCCGCCGCGTTCAGCCCCAGGTTCAGCCACTGCCCAGCAACCACGCAGCGCTTCTTCACCTCCGTGTCGGCCAGTGGGCGTCGGTACTCCACGCGCACGCACTTGGAGAGCGAGGGGTCCAGCTCATGCATCCGCCGCCAGAGGGTGGCGGGGCTGCATTGGTACTGCTTGAAGATGCGTCGGAACTCAGGCTGCACGTTGTACTCCTCCTGGCTCCCGAGCCCCTGCTGCCTCACTGACAGCACCGTGGCTGCCACCACGTCCTCTGGAATGCACCGGGGGCGGCCAGACCGCGGCTTTTCGTACACTGCGCCAGTGGACTCGAACGTGGACTCACTGCGCTTGATAAAGCGCTTGAGACTGGCGTCCGACCGCTGGATGGGCGTGAAGCCCTCGGGCTTGCCCGCCCCAACGACCCTTGCTGCGAAGTCCCGGACAGCCAGGGCCTGCCACTGCTTGGCGATGGTGCCACGGCTTGTGAAAGCACATTCCGCCTTAGCCCTGCCAGCTGCTGCTGCCTGGACAGCGCACTTGCGCTCCCACAGGACCCACTGCGGCTGTCTCTCCCCTGCCTCCAGCTCCGATCCCGAGTCCTCTGTGTCAGACTGCGAGGCCTCCTCCAGCAGCTGCTGCGCCTTATTACGCTTCTTGCCGCCCATGATCCTGCATTGGCGGGAGGGCAGGGGACCAGGGGGGCGGGAGTTGGAGGGGGTGGGCGGTGTGGAGGGGTGCGGCGTGGCGTGGCGTGCCCGCGTGTGTGTGTATTGGCAGGTCACGGGGTCAACCCCCGCCGACTCCCAACTGCAGATCTCTCACTTAACTATCCGGTTACGCCTGACGGTTGGGGGCCTGAGCCTTCACTATGATGCATAAGTGATGGTCAGTTTTGCGCACCCAGCCCAGACTCGCGCACTGTCCTTGCCTCCCTGTACTTGTAGCTCTTGCCCGCACGCTCTGAGTCGCTTCCTAGCTTGAGAACGGCGAGATTTACACCCGAGTTTGCTCGCACGGCCCCGCTGCGCCTCGTTAGGAAGTCCGTATGTATAGTTTTGTGTGCCGTATACGAAACTGCGAAAAAGCTGTGTTCCCTTCGGGTGTGACCAGTGCGTGCTGACTTGTATGTATGGCCTGTTGCTGCCGCCAATTGCTGGCTCATAGGGCTCTTACTATAATAGTGGTATGATTTTGCGACGCAACCTGGCGCTGCTGGGCGAGAGCCTGTACGGCACGCTGCATGGGCGCAAGCGCGCACTGAAAATGGGCTTGCGCGCACACGCCCCCATTTCCATACACGCTCGTTGGCATGACTGCCGTCACCAATTCTGGATAGCCTCAACACTAGTGTAGCCTTTGCTATCAGGGCACGTCGGGGCGCCATCGCGTTTGAATGCAACTGCGCGGAGAGGCCCCAGCCCTGCAGCTACGTGGCGCACCCAGGCTTTTGACACTGTGGGTTTTAGTGTGTGCCTTGTGAGTAACACTGGCTGTCGCTGCGCTGCGCTCGCGCACTGTCCTGGTCAACCCAACAGCGGGGGGAGCGGGGCTGTAGCGGTGACGCTTGACCGCAACGTACCGAGGGGCGTCAGCCGGCAGCGACTTTTGCAGGGGAGTGAAGGGACTGGGCGCCGCGGTTCAGCTCGCGGTTTTTCACAAGTGGCGAGCCTGCAGCTGGGGCCGATATGTGCCATTCTTTGGGTCACATTGTGAACTTTCGAATGCGCTAGCGACGCGAAGCAACAGCGTCTCGGGCATTCTTGCGAAACGCATTCACCTGGCGCCGTCCCGCCTGGCTTATCTGCGCTTTCGCAAGCACTACTAACGGAATCTGGGTCAAATTCACAGGCAATATCGCGCTACAGCTACTTCGCGGACCCTGGACCCAGTTGGGATGCGCATGTGCGTCGTTGCCCGACATTTCGGCATTCGGCTGGGTGTGAATCCTCCAGTCCCCCCGCATCACGTAAGTTTCAATATGTGTGGGCCTAGGTACTGCGCAAGTTGGGCACAGCGTGTCAGCTAAATGGGCCGGGCACGGGGACATACCCAACATGACACGCGCCAGGCGTCGCGCGACCGCGCTCGCCCTAACCCACTACTGGGCTAACTCGAACACTGCTATCCAGCCACCAGCGAGTCCGCAGATGAGGCCATAATTAATTGCAATGAGCACCTGCCCGCATTCTCATACGATTCCTTGCCGATAACGTGCAAAGTCTGTTTCTCAGTTTCTCACGCCTCGCACGCCTCAACACACCCTCGACACCCCGCCTCTCACCATGCGCACCCCCCCTCCCCCCCCCTTTCCCCCCTCAACGGTACTTCTTCTCAGGGTACTGGCCTCCCGCCTCCAGCACGGCGGGCAGGGTTTCCGAGAACAGCCGCTTGACAGTGGCCTGGGCCCACGCCGGCGTCAGCAGCTCGTAGAAGAGCCGCTTCAGCTTGTCGTGGTAGGTCTTGAACGGGGTGGTGTCGGGGCTGGCGTCAATAAACTTCTGTAGGGCGCCACACACGACGGCGTGCGACGTCTCTATGACGTTGTGCATGTCGCCGCTGTAGGAGGGCAGACCAGTGTGCTGGTCGGGGTAGATGGGGGATGTCCACGCCGCCCTCCCAGTCTCCTCGCTCGAAGCTGCCGTGGTTGCGGGGGTTGTCCCACGACCAGATGGGCTCGAACAGCTCCACACCTCTCTCCGCGCACCGTGCGGGCAGCTTGTCGCTGACCTTCGTGATGAACGCCTGGAACTCCGCCTTCGTCATCATCTTTGCCTTCTTGCCCCGCAATGTCTGCAGGTGCACAACACATGGCGGCGGAGGGCGCGCGGCAGCAGCAGCAGCGGCGGCGTCAGACCGGGCAAGGCGCAAAACGGCGGCTGGAACATTTCGCCACTTGAGGGCGAGGTGGCGAAATGCTATGCGCCACGACCGCTCAACGAGGAGCCCGTAAATGCCATGTGGTGGGGATGACCAGGCACGTGTGTTCTGGAAGTTGGGATGCAAGTGCGTGCTGTGGAAGAGCCGGCACACCGTTAAGAAGAGCGTGCGTCAGGCAAGGGAAAAGGGTGGTGGTCATGGCCCACTGCCACTGCTGTGCCCGTACCATAACAGTACAGCGAGTGAGTTGCAGTGCAAGGCATTCCGTAACGTGCTGCTGCCATTCACCAGTCAGCTGCACAGGCCATGCACGATTGTTGTGGGAGGCTAAGGTCATTCCGCATGAGGTGTTGCCCAACGGGGGGCGCTTTTGATTTTTGGCTGCGTGAGTGGATGCTGTTGGTTGAGGTGGATGGCGAGCAGCACACGAGCGACATGCACAGCACTGCCGGAATTGAACAGGGCTCTGCGCGACAGGCGTAAAGAGCAAGGCGGCGGTAGACCTAGGGTATCATGTGGTGCGGTTGGATGTGCACAATATTGGGCAGTGGTGCATGCTGTTCGGGCGGGCATTTGACGCTGTGTTTGCTAACCCGTTGGGGGATGCCCGGGTGCACTACTCCCCGTACAACGTGCCCCCCCCCCAGCCTGTGGTCCAGCGGCGCCAACCACTCACCTTCCACTCCTGCTGGGGCCTGTAGTTGGGTGCCCACGAGCCGCTGATGAACTCCAGCAGCACGGCGCCCAGTTGGTAGTTGACGGCGGAGACGTACTTGATTTTCCACGCGCGACTGAGTGCCTTGCGTGTCGTCAGGGCGCACCAGGCTGCGTGCGCCCTCCAGTGCGGGGCCCCACACGTTATGGTCGTCGGGTTGTAATGTGGATTGTCTTCTCGTCGATCCAGATCACACGCTTCGCCCAGTCCGCCAGCCACTCATCGCGGTCATACTGAGGCGTGCCCGGCTTGTGTTCTGGCGGCCAGGCCACCACCCACCGGCCCAGTCAGGCAGCCGGGGGCCAGCCGTGCGTTGTTACCCCCGCCGCCCGCCGCGTTCAGCCAAGGTTCAGCCACTGCCCAGCAACCACGCAGCGCTTCTTCACCTCGTGTCGGCCAGTGGCGTCGGTACTCCACGCGCACGCACTTGGAGAGCGAGGGGTCCAGCTCATGCATCCGCCGCCAGAGGGTGGCGGGGCTGCATTGGTACTGCTTGAAGATTGCGTCGGAACTCAGGCTGCACGTTGTACTCCTCCTGGCTCCCGAGCCCCTGCTGCCTCACTGACAGCACCGTGGGCTGCCACCACGTCCTCTGGAATGCACCGGGGGCGGCCAGACCGCGGCTTTCGTACACTGCGCCAGTGGACTCGGACCGTGGACTCACTGCGCTTGATAAAGCGCTTGAGACTGGCGTCCGACCGCTGGATGGGCGTGAAGCCCTCGGGCTTGCCCGCCCCAACGACCCTTGCTGCGAAGTCCCGGACAGCCAGGGCCTGCCACTGCTTGGCGATGGTGCCACGGCTTGTGAAAGCACATTCCGCCTTAGCCCTGCCAGCTGCTGCTGCCTGGACAGCGCACTTGCGCTCCACAGGACCCACTGCGGCTGTCTCTCCCCTGCCTCCAGCTCCGATCCCGAGTCCTCTGTGTCAGACTGCGAGGCCTCCTCCAGCAGCTGCTGCGCCTTATTACGCTTCTTGCCGCCCATGATCCTGCATTGGCGGGAGGGCAGGGGACCAGGGGGGCGGGAGTTGGAGGGGGTGGGCGGTGTGGAGGGGTGCGGCGTGGCGTGGCGTGCCCGCGTGTGTGTGTATTGGCAGGTCACGGGGTCAACCCCCGCCGACTCCCAACTGCAGATCTCTCACTTAACTATCCGGTTTACGCCTGACGGTTGGGGCCTGAGCCTTCACTATGATGCAATAAGTGATGGTCAGTTTTGCGCACCCAGCCCAGACTCGCGCACTGTCCTTGCCTCCTGTACTGTAGCTCTTGCCCGCACGCTCTGAGTCGCTTCCTAGCTTGAGAACGGCGAGATTTACACCCGAGTTTGCTCGCACGGCCCAGGGGGGCGGGAGTTGGAGGGGGTGGGCGGTGTGGAGGGGTGCGGCGTGGCGTGGCGTGCCCGCGTGTGTGTGTATTGGCAGGTCACGGGGTCAACCCCCGCCGACTCCCAACTGCAGATCTCTCACTTAACTATCCCGGTTACGCCTGACGGTTGGGGGCCTGAGCCTTCACTATGATGCATAAGTGATGGTCAGTTTTGCGCACCCAGCCCAGACTCGCGCACTGTCCTTGCCTCCCTGTACTTGTAGCTCTTGCCCGCACGCTCTGAGTCGCTTCTAGCTTGAGAACGGCGAGATTTACACCCGAGTTTGCTCGCACGGCCCAGGGGGCGGGAGTTGGAGGGGGTGGGCGGTGTGGAGGGGTGCGGCGTGGCGTGGCGTGCCGCGTGTGGTGTGTATTGGCAGGTCACGGGGTCAACCCCCGCCGACTCCCAACTGCAGATCTCTCACTTAACTATCCGGTTACGCCTGACGGTTGGGGGCCTGAGCCTTCACTATGATGCATAAGTGATGGTCAGTTTTGCGCACCCAGCCCAGACTCGCGCACTGTCCTTGCCTCCCTGTACTTGTAGCTCTTGCCCGCACGCTCTGAGTCGCTTCCTAGCTTGAGAACGGCGAGATTTACACCCGAGTTTGCTCGCACGGCCCGCTGCGCCTCGTTAGAAGTCCGTATGTATAGTTTTGTGTGCCGTATACGAAACTGCGAAAAAGCTGTGTTCCCTTCGGTGTGACCATGCGTGCTGACTTGTATGTATGGCCTGTTGCTGCCGCCAATTGCTGGCTCATAGGGCTCTTACTATAATAGTGGTATGATTTTGCGACGCAACCTGGCGCTGCTGGGCGAGAGCCTGTACGGCACGCTGCATGGGCGCAAGCGCGCACTGAAAATGGGCTTGCGCGCACACGCACCCCCCATTTCCATACACGCTCGTTGGCATGACTGCCGTCACCAATTCTGGATAGCCTCAACACTAGTGTAGCCTTTGCTATCAGGCACGTCGGGGCGCCATCGCGTTTGAATGCAACTGCGCGGAGAGGCCCCAGCCCTGCAGCTACGTGGCGCACCCAGGCTTTTGACACTGTGGGTTTTAGTGTGTGCCTTGTGAGTAACACTGGCTGTCGCTGCGCTGCGCTCGCGCACTGTCCTGGTCAACCCAACAGCGGGGGGAGCGGGGCTGTAGCGGTGACGCTTGACCGCAACGTACCGAGGGGCGTCAGCCGGCAGCGACTTTTGCAGGGAGTGATCGCACCGCGCCCCAGCCAGTCCCCCTTCCTCCGGGCGCTCGACAGCCCACAACAACGCTTACAAATTAAGCACGCAGTGGCAAACTTCCGACCAACATATGTGCCGGGCACTGGCCTAGAAAGGGGCACG
The DNA here is from genome assembly GCA_016834605.1 of Chlamydomonas incerta. Taxonomy (NCBI): domain Eukaryota; kingdom Viridiplantae; phylum Chlorophyta; class Chlorophyceae; order Chlamydomonadales; family Chlamydomonadaceae; genus Chlamydomonas; species Chlamydomonas incerta. The sequence continues at coordinate 1,455 of JAEHOC010000292.1, read as the reverse complement.
CATCCGACCCTGAACCTGCGGGCGTCGTGTGCCGCGCGAACGGTTTTGGTGCCCCCACACCAGGCAGGCCTGCTCGCGTTCATTAGCCTCCCCCGTGGCAGCTGTGTACTATTGCTTCATCATCGCCGAATTCTGGGCGACCCAAAGAGGCGAGGCTTAGGCTTAGGATTTTACTGTTCGGCACCGACAAAAACCGTGGGGTGCCCAAACCTCGGTTGAACAGAGCAGCGAAAACAAGGAACAATTCTAAATTTCCCGCCTTACAAGCACGTACTAACTGGCTGCAAAACGCCACAAAGACCTGGTGAACGATCGATTCGTCGGCTAATAATCCGCATGCGAACCTCACTGGGACCGGGCATCACATGCAATAAGACTGTACTGATGCTTAATTATTGCGATTAATGTATTAGCCATTGTCTCTGTTTCGGTCCCACCAGTCACCAGCTCACGCGAGCCGTTTCTGGCCTTCTGTAATGTGGAATCAAATCTTCGGCCATAGTAACACGCTTGATATTTGAAGGATGCCGGCAGCGTTGCGACGTGGATTTGTCGTTGCGCCAGACGCGCGCCCTCGCGCTCGGGCACCAAGCAGTAGTGATTGAAAGGAGGATGACACGGGCGTTTCATGATGCTACTGGTTCCGTAGCGGTGAAGCCCGGGGTGGTCACGCCCGGCTGGACACGCAGCATGTTGTCGCCGAAGCCAGACAGAACAGGGCGGTTTGCATTTTGTTGGACGCCAGGAGTCTCGGCAATTTTGCTGGCGTCCGGGAGAAGGCACGGACGAAATGGCCCAGAAGAGTGTTCAGCTGCTTGTGTCGGTCTCCACAGCCGCGTATCGACGCCAAAGCCCTGGAACGAGCTCAGATGGAGTGTTGCTGCTGGTGGCAGCGGATGGCGAGGTGAGTTGCCCCAGCGAGAGGCGTAACAGTCCCATGAACCGGGCACGGAACCGGGCGGCCTTCGGCGGTTTTAAGGGCCGTTGGAAATGTCCTCAATAGTAGAGAGCCCACCATATCATCTGCTGAATGCAAGCATGCGGTGTACGGACATTTGGGGTTTGCACAGGTGCTGCCGCGGTCCCGGTATCAGTCAGTACTTCTCGGCGCAACATGGGACACAGCGTTTGCAGCAGACGACAACCCTCGCCGCCAGGTAATTCTTTATCCAGGGTCAGGCAACAGTTAAGACCGGTTGGTGACGACAGGTTAGGGGACGACAGTTAGGGGGCGACAGGCTAGGGAGCGGCAGTTCGCCATTGACAGGTTGGGGGAGGGGGGGAGGGCAACAGGTTCGCTTGGGCATGGTCAAGCCGCCGCGCAACGCGCGTTACAATGCCGCTTTCGGATATATTTATAAATCGGCTTATGTCGCCGTCATACGGTTGAAGTTCCTGCCGGCGGTCATTTGCGGCGCTGCGCGCAACCAACGTACAGGTTCGCTCTGCTGGGCC
>JAEHOC010000291.1:0-24541 GCA_016834605.1 Chlamydomonas incerta | reverse complement strand
AGGCCCAGTAAGCAGCATCTGGATACTCCAAAGAAGGTATCATGGTAGTCAGGGACAGGGCCGCCTTTATAACAACGCCAAATTAGCCGTAATTGGCGTCGCTCGATCGATGTTGATTCTCTCTCGAATCATTTTTTGTGTTACGTTCCAGATAGTCTCACATCGTCGATGCCCAACCGAAAGGAAGGGCCCCTTCAAAGGTCCATATGCTCTGCCCTCAGCTGGACTGGCCAAGTGTATGGTACACGATGGGGCAGGTGAAGGAAACTTGTATCCAGAAATGCCTGTGGCCAATTCGGACCATTTATCGGGGGATGGTGCCGCTGCCAAGAAGTTCGCATACGAAAAATGTCTCCATAGCTGGTCGGACAGCTCGGAGCTTTTAGTGATCGACGGGTCAGATTCCTTGAGCAAGTGCTTGAGGCACGTTAGGCGAGTATGATCATGCAGCAAACTCAGAATCACATCGTCACTAGTTGGCAGAGCCTGCAGCATACAGCAGCAGTAACACAGCAGCATACAGCAGCAGTAACGCATGTAACAGCACAACTGGTCCTGCACAGCCCACCCTGGGCATCCTACCTGTGCCGTCTCTGTCCGGCATTGGAGGCAAGGGCAGCATGTTACAGCCTGCCTGAAAAATAATGGGGTGCACCTTTGCGCTGCCCGGTTTTCCGGGTTTAAAGGATCCCAACGTTTCAGCACTTGACTAAGCCCCAATTCAGCCTTCTGCGCCTGTGATAGGTAGACTTGGCATTTGATAGACATTCCTTTACCAGGGCACGTTAGGCACATACCTGGGCAAGTAGCGGTGCCACAGTTGCAGCTAACAACGTCTTGATGATGGATTCCCTGAAATCTATAGAACCAGGCCCCTTGACTCTGCCCAAGGACTCAAAATATTTCAGTGACAGCATAGGATATGCATCCATCCAAGCTTTCTCCACGCCTTCCGTTTGCTGACCCAATGAACAACGCTCCGGCCATGGCAGCTGGAGTGGGCATTCGCACGCTACCCCCCTCCCCCTCCTCCCCCTCCTCCCCCTCCGCTGCCTGCTGACCCTCCATGCGAACACGTATCCAGTCCAGCCAGGCATCGCAGGCCACATAGACACTGGTCCTTAAACTCGGAATCCACATCTGCATTTGAGGTCATCCTGGACTTGATGCGAGTTGGCAAGTCGGGGAGCTTGGCCATCTGCCCCCTTGTCCCTGGCTATGTCAGTCCAATTTGGGGGGCCGCTACTGCTGGGCCTACTGGGACTTGGTACACTTGGTTGTTCTGCAGGTTGGAGGTCCATGAATGCCATGGGCACACCAGCTGCAAGCCAAGACAGCTCAATCTGAGACTTGATTACAGCTTCCACTTGTGTATGTAATGAACTGCAGCTTGCCACAACAACGCTTACAGTCCATATCCACCCGTTCTGTAACCCCAAGCGCAAGCTTTCCAGGCTTGTATGCAGGGAGACACTCGTTTGATAGTCTGATATCATAAACAGTGCCCAACTGCTCCACGCTTGTCACCTCATTGCAAAGGTGTGCCTTATTCCGTTTATGTGAAGGGACTGCATCCACCACCAGGAATGAAACGGCCACATTAGCCAAATTGGCTGCTACTGCTGGTGCTGCTGCTGCCGGTGCTGCCGGTGCTGCTGCTGTGTGGGCTGCTGCTGTGTGGGCTATTGCCAAGGTTGCAGCAGAGGTTGCAGCAGAGGTTGCCGCTGCAGCTGTGTTGGCCTTGGGTGCAGAAACCCTTCTAGGACTGAGCCTTAAAGTAAACCCATTTTTGACATTCACATCTACGGGTTGTCCGCAACGCTCCAGGTAGCTAGCGAATGCCATAGACACCTTGCTTTGTCCTTCACTTGCTCGATCTCGTAAAATGACCACATCCCCATGCGGTCCATGATTGCATATCCCCTTGATGTAAGGAATGATCCTGCTGCAATTGGTCCCACTAGCATCCAGGACTGCACTGGCACGCTGGCTGCCCTCTAAACATGCCGACACATCATCAGGCTCCGGCTGCACCAACAAAACAACACATGGACTAGTTCAATATGCCCTGATAAAACACCCGTTACCAACCACTTACCGTGCCTTGGTGTAAATTGATTTCGGAAAAGTCAGCTGGAATCCACGCTCTTTTAAACAGTTTCTCAGGGCCCAATGCCTGGCCCAAGTTATTACCCAGAACCAGTTCAGCCGTGAAGCCTTCTAACACCAGCAGGGTTGTCTTAAACCTGAACGAATTCAGCTCAATCCAGTCAGGGTTAACGATACCTACTACAGTTTTATGGCCATCTGCAGTCAATACTGTTGTAGGAACCTGACACTGGTGTGGGGGCTGGTGGAATGGAATGCCTAGTATCTGGCAGAACTCTGCAGACACCATGCAATCGGTTGAGTGCTCATCTCTGTAACCATAAACACCTTGGAAAATTCCGGGAGTGCAGGACATCACAAAGGGAAAGCTTCCCACTTTGCATGTATAAGAGGATGATGAAGATGATGGCTGTGGTTGCTCGGGGGTCCGCTCTGTCATTTTTGATACAGCTGTGCTGCCCCCAGTTGCACAATTTAGGAATGCAGCCACGCTCTGGGCCTGGTGCCGGGTTAGCAATATAGTTAAACCATGATGAAAGTCTGTTTCCAGTTGCCGGTTGTCAGCAATTTTTGCAATTTCCTTGACGGCTGCTACTACTCTCAACAACCTGTGGTTGGATAGCCGAGCCTACACCACAACTCGAGAATGTAATGCTCATTACTATACTCTGACTTGTGAAGTAACAGCTCACAAAAAATGCTTTTGACCTGTTAAAACGTACAGATCCCTCAGGGAACAGCCTGGAGTGTTTACCAATCCGTACAGTCATGAAAGCCAGCTCATGGCAGGAGCGGGGCCACCCCTGCAGATATGTCCCAGACATGGTTAGGCACTCCAATCTTGCCTCCATTAGAGCCATCCCACCCGACTCAAACTGCTTACCTTTTGGCAAGGAATCTCTGACCCAGACCCCAGAAGTGCATCAATTTTAGTGTGCAGAGCTGACAAGTGCCTTGTAGACTGCTTTGACTTCCATTGCAAGCCACTTGGACTTCCTTGCCAGGGGAACCAGCCACTTGCGGACCTTTGGGGGGCCAGCCCTGTACGGTCTGTCCGTACCCTTGCTGTTCCCAACCTGTCGGATCATCTGCATAATCAACCATGTTGCCTGCGAGTATGAGCTTGAAACATCTAGGACATCGTGTAAATCAGCTATGCCCTGCACATACCTTGGCGAGCACATCGACGGCTCCTGGTACTGGCAGGGCTTGCTTTTTAGGCTTCATTGCAGTCTGCACACGTAAATAAGTAAATCGAAACATCTTTGTTTATACCATGCTAGCATACCTTCACAGATTTGCCCCTGTGAACAGGCAGGTTCGGACCTCTACCAGGGCCTCCCCCCAAGCCTGGTGGGGCACACCTCGATATCAGTCCCATGCAAACCATGAGAAACAAAGTTGAGATGGCCCGGTCAACAGCCACCCCTGGTGGGAACTCGTCCATGGGGGTAATGGGGGGCTGCGGCTGTGGCTGTGGCTGCGGCTGCGGCTGCGGCTGCGGGCTGCGGCTGCGGCTGCGGCTGCGGCTGCGGCTGGCGGCTGCGGCTGCGGCTGCGGCTGCGGCTGCGGCTGCGGCTGCGGCTGCGGCTGCGGCTGCGGCTGCGGCTGCGGCTGCGGCTGCGGCTGCGGCCTGCGGCTGCGGCTGCGGCTGCGGCTGCGGCTGCGGCTGCGGCTGCGGCTGCGGCTGCGGCTGCGGCTGGCGGCTGCGGCTGCGGCTGCGGCTGCGGCTGCGGCTGCGGCTGCGGCTGCGGCTGCGGCTGCGGCTGCGGCTGCGGCTGCCTACTGCGACCAGGCCCACTGCGACCAGGCCTACTGCGACCAAGGCGTGGCCGTGTTTTGGTACCTGTTTTGCTACCTGTTTTGCGAGCAGTGGTGATTGCTGGCTGTGTGGTACTGAGCAACCGCAGCAGGGGCCGGCACCTGGCAAGCCAAGGAAGTCTGAGCAGCAGCAGCCTGCCTGCATGTTTGTGTGTCCTGCTGTCATTGGAAGCAACATGAAACCACAGGAGTGTTAAGAATCAGGCGATAGCAATACATGGCTGCGTCATGTTACCTTTGGCGGCTGCTGCGTTGACGGCTGCTTTGGCAGCTGCTTTGGCAGCTGCTTTGGCAGCTGCTTTGGCAGCTGCTTTGGCAGCTGCTTTGGCAGCTGCTTTGGCAGCTGCTTTGCAGCAGGGGCTAGCCCAGGGGCGGCTGCTGCTGCTGCTGCTGCTGTGGTAGGGGCTGGTGCTGTGGTAGGGGCTGCGGGAGGGGCTGCTGCGGGGGCTGCTGCCAACGCTGGGGGGGCAGCCGCTGGAGGGGCAACCGTTGGTGAGACCGTGCTCCGCGAGACCGTGCTCCGCGAGACCGTGCTCCGCGAGACCGTGCTCCGCGAGACCGTGCTCCGCGAGACCGTGCTCCGCGAGACCGTGCTCCACGTGCTAGCAGAACATGTGGATGGTGAAGTGCCACTAGCGGCTGCCTTGCCCACATGGCTGCTGGTGGTGGACGGTGGAGAGTCCGTGCGTACAGTGCGGCCGCTGGGGGCACTGGGGCTGCTCCACTTGCTGGGGCTGCTCCACTTGCTGCCAGCGGACCGTGGGGATGGTGGCGATGGTGGCGGCGATGGTGGCTTGCCGCTGGCTGGTGGCTTGCCGCTGGCTGGTGGCTTGCCGCTGGCTGGTGGCTTGCCGCTGCCAGTGGCCTCACCGCCAGTGGCGGGGGTGGCGGATGAGACCTCCATGCAACGGCTGGGGGCACTGTGGCTGGGGGCACTGTGGCGGGTCCACTCGCCGCCGCCTTGCCCACACGGCTGCTCTTGGTGGACGGTACCGTGAGGTCGCTTTGAGCAGTGAGGTCGCTTTGAGCACCGGGACCGGAGCATGGGGATGGTGGGGATGGTGGCTTGCCGCTGGCGGCGGTGCCCGCGCTGGTGCCCGCACTGGTGCCCGCACTGCTGCTGGTGGAGGCACGGCTGCTGGTGGCGGACGGCGGAGACACCGTGAGCCTCGCACCACCGACCACGATTGCTTTGAATGACAGGCCGTTTGTGCGCTTGGATGTTGCTTCCGCACGTCGGCTCCCGAGAAGTTCCAGCTCTCCCTGATGCAAGGGCTCACTGAACGCCAAATGAAGTGCAGCTAGCTCATTGTTGCGAGTCTCCATGGTCAGATTAGAAGTGCCACTGGAGGTGCCGGAAACAGCGCTGGTGGAAACAGCGCTGGTGGTGCCCGTGGTGGTGTCAGGCTGGGCAGCGATGTATGCAGCGCCCACCGGAATCTGCTGCGGCTGCGGCTGCGGCTGAGGGAGGAGGAAGTGGGGGAGGAGGAGGCGGGGGAGGGGGAGGGAGGAGGGCTCGGGGCTGACTGCCTCGGGGTTGATGTCAGCCTCGAGGCTGACGGCCTGGTGGCTGGCGGCCGCGGGGCTGACCCTGACCGCCGCCGAGCTGACCCTGACCACGGGGTCATCAGGGCTGACAGCTGCGGGGCTGACCCTGACCGCCAGGCTGACCCTGACCAGGGGGCCGTCCCTGACTACCCTGACCACCGGGCTGATCATGACCCTGACGACCGCGGGGCTGTCGGGGCTGGTGGCCGCGGGGCTGTTAGCCGTGGGGCTGACGGCCACGGGGCTGGCCGCGGGGCTGACGGCCGCGGGGCTGGCCGCGGGAGCCGCGGGGCTGGCCGTCGTGGCAGGGCTGGCGCACACGACGGCCGCAGGGCTGGCCTGGGGGTCGACGGCCGCTGGGCTGGCCTGAGGGTTGACGGCCTCGGGGGCTGGCGGCCGCCATGGCGGCCACTGGGCTGCTGGCCATCGTCTGGCTGATCCCCGTGGGGCAGACCTTGGGGCAGACCTTGGGGCAGACCTTGCTGACCGCCGCCGAACTGACCGCCGAACTGACCCTGACCACGGGGCCGTCAGCCGTCACGGGGCTGGTAGCCGAGGGGCAGGTAGCCGTGGGGCTGACGTAGCTGACGACCGCGGCCTCAGGGTATTTGGGGCTGACGGCCGCAGGGCTGGCCTTGGTGCTTGCTGCCGCCGCAGCCGCCTTGGTGCTTGCTGCCGCCGCAGCCGCCGGGCTGGCGGCCGCCAGGCTGGCCATGGCCGCGAGGCTGCGGTCGACCGCAGCCTCTGGGTTTACGGCCTGCAGGCTGACTGCCGCAGGGCCTGCCTTGGGGCTGGCAGCCGCAGGGCTGGCCTCCGCAGGGCTGGGGCTCGAGGCGAGGCTGGCCGCAGGGCTGGCCACCGCCGGGCTGACCCAGACCAGGACCGAGTGGCTGTAGGGGCTCACAGGGCTGGGGCTCGCGGCGAGGCTGACAGCCTGGGGGCTGACGGCCTGGGGGCTGACGGCCTGGGGGCTGACGGCCTGGGGGCTGACGGCCTGGGGGCTGACGGCCTGGGGGCTGGCCGCGGGGCTGACAGTAGCCTGGGTGTTGCCCATGTCCAAACAGTGGAATGCATTTTGGGGGCGGGAGTGAGTTATCAATGACAAAGAAATAACGGAAGGAATTGAGGCATAGCGAGTTGTAGCATGCAATGTGAGCCTGTGACACAGCCCACATTACCCACGCCACGCCACGCCACGCCACCCACGCCACCCACGCCACCCACGCCACCCACGCCACGCCACGCCACGCCACGCCACGCCACGCCACGCCACGCCACGCCACGCCACGCCACGCCACGCCACGCCACGCCACGCCCGCCACGCCCCCCTCCCTCGCCTCCTTCGCAGCCACCCCTTGCCCACCTTCACAACCTTCGACCTGCGTTTGGCCTCCCGCTTCTTAAAGTTTCTGTTCTCACAGCGGCCATATGTAGGGCTCTGTTCATATGGCTGGGCAGGGAGCTGCTCAATCTCAGCTGACAACCCATGGGCCTTCATCAGCTCATCTAGGAACTGGATGTCCTGCTGGACGTCTGCTGCCAGGGTGTCGGCTGCTGCCAGGCTAGGCACCGACAGCATGTGGGCCTTGATAAGGTGCCAAAGGCCCCCTGCATTAGGCATATCATGTTACTTAGCAGCAGGCCTCAGTGCCAAACAAACTGCCTTACCTAGGTGGCTCGTGGCGGTCTCTACCTGATGAAGTAGGATATCCAGTTCAGGTCCCATAATGGCCCCAACATCAATGGTCCTGCTGTCAGGATTCTCCAAGAAATGTAGGGCATCAGGGGGAGGAGCTGAGAAGGCTGTGTAGTGCTGTGATTTGTATAGCACACATGACCAGGTAGTATAACCAGTTGGGGGTATGACCAAGCACGAGTACTTTATCCTTGTGGGCCTGCCATGGCGATCCTCCTCCTCCACACAGTAGACAACTACTGCATGGTCCAAAATGCTGCATAGCACCATTATATCACCTTGGTTGAGCCATATACGATTGTTGGAGTTGTCGGATATCCGTAAGCCGTAGTCAGTAGCTATGAAAGGTATTTTCTTAAAGTCGGTAGTGCTTCTCTCAGATAACAGGTAAGCCTCCAGGGCGTTAGATAGGCGCCAGTCCATGAAGGCCAAACCCAGGGATGCCCGAAGGGCGGACATGCAAATGTCCACAGCCGCGGCACCAAACTTGCCATACCTGACCAGAATCAGGTGCATGATGCTGAACAGAACCGCGCGCAAAAGGCAGTTGCCATCATGAGGCACCCTTTCCATGTTTAAAGCATCTTGCGTTTCAGCCCTGGAAGGCCACGGCGGCGGCCCCCTGTAGCGGCGGCCCCTGTATCAGCCCCTGTAGCGGCCCCTGTAGCATTGGGAGCAGCAGATTGAATGTCAGAAGGTGATAAGGTGCCAGCACAGCCCATGCCCCCTATGCCCCCCAGCCACTCAAGGCTGAATGGTGCTAGGTAACAAGTGGCCCCAAGTGATCTGTGGCCCCATGTGCACGTGTGTGTGGGCTGTGGAGAAGTGTGGGGCAAGCGTTGTGTGCTGTAACAGTGCTGTAGCCATAACATTGCTGTAACCATGCCATCACGACCACGTTTCCACGTTTCCATGTGGGCAGGGGGCCCTCAAGCCGGCCCCCCCAGCTCTAGCCAGCTTAAAACATTGAACGTTAGGTGGAATGGATGCTCTTAGCGCTGGTAAAATGTTGAGCAGCAGCAGTCAGCATTTTACCAGCAGCAGTCAGCGGGGGACAGGCAACCCTAGCGTCCATCCCCCCTGGCACTGCAGTCCCTCTCACCCCCTCCCCCCCTACCGCTCACCCCCTCCCAACCCCTCCTCCCAACCCCTCGCCTCTCACCCGCCTCCCACCCTCACCCTCCTTCACCCACCCTCACCCTACTTCACCCGCCTCCCACCCTGCCACCGAGCCTGCCACCCTGCCACCGAGCCTGCCACCAAGCCTGCCACCAAGCCTGCCACCGAGCCTGCCACCGAGCCTGCCACCGAGCCTGCCACCGAGCCTGCCACCGAGCCTGCCACCGAGCCTGCCACCGAGCCTGCCACCGAGCTTGCCACCGAGCCTGCCACCGAGCCTGCCACCGAGCCTGCCACCGAGCCTGCCACCCGCCTGCCACCCGCCTGCCAAGGCGAAGGCCGCCTCTCCCCCGCGCCTCCCGTGGGGAGGCGCCGCCCCCTGTTCACAATGCGTGGCACAGCTGCTATGGGGTAGCTATGGGGCTGCGCTGGGGGCTACGGTCAGGTGCGATAGTCAGGGGCTAGAGAGGCCGGTAGACTCGCACGCGTGTGTTAGAGGTAAGCTATTGCTGGGCTCCCATATAATGATTGATTATATGTGATATTATCGTGTGTGAAGTGTCAGATGGCGTGTCAAATTGGAACAATCCTCTCCACTCGACTCGAGGACCCAGGCTTTCTTTATACCGCTAATAATATAGATTTCATATCTTTCATGGACAATAGGTCCGAAGAAACGTGTGAGGCCAAGTAAATCACACCAACGCCCACGTTCGTCTATTCTATTCACTACAGCTAAGCTTTAGTTGTGGCTACGTTGCACGCTTCTCGGGTTGCCCACTTACCATGGCTGCAGAACGTGAATGTGAACAAGTGAACGTGACCAGGAGCGTCCAAATACCAAAGACTTGAGTGTAACTATCACTTGGCGAATGCCGATGAAGTTGTATTTGTCCTGTTGACAACGTCGTAGGCTCATAAGGGTTTGCTTTTGCCCCTGTGTCGCCCCATCTCGCTCTTAGCGCATGGGCCGGGTACCAGGCGCCCTACCTACCTACCTACCTACCTACCTACCTACCTACCTACCTACCTACCTACCTACCTACCTACCTACCTACCTACCTACCTACCTACCTACCTACCTACCTACCTACCTACCTACCTACCTACCTACCTACCTACCTACCTACCTACCTACCTACCTACCTACCTACCAGGCGCCCTACCTACCTACCTAGGCTTGGTCTTGTGGATTTGGGTGTTGCTGGGACGTTTGGGTGATGAACAGTCTGCTTGTTTGGGGCAGGGGGTGGCCGGGAAGTGTACAGCTGCTACGACACACACAGGCACTGCCACTATGGGACTTCGCCACCTCTTCGCCCCATTTGCAATACACCATCACACGCACAGGTCAGGTGGGAGAGTGTGCATTGGGTTTCTGTCCCAGGCGCAGCTAGAACACCTTCGCACCCACTCCCCCAAGCAGCAACCAAGGGAAGCGAGCCCGGCTTACACGGGGCGGCATCCGTGGCAGTCAGCACAGGTGTCTCAGGGAGGCAAATGGGAAAGGTGAGAAGGGGCGGCTTGCAGCCACAAAGCTACCCAGCTACCCAACAAGCGCACTAACTGGAGTTTCTCAAACTGCAACCCAGCGTTTGCGCAGCACCCCAGGAAACGCAGCACAAATGACGTGCCAAACCACAGCCTGGAAAGCACACGCACTTCACACACCCCACACCCACCCAACCACCCATCCACCCACCCATCCCCCCCCCTTCACAGTCCACATACAACCACGATTACAACCATTGATTTGGTCTTCGCATGGGTTTCGTGAACCCAAACCCATCCATCTCCACTGGCATTCCATGTTGAAAACAGTGGGCGGCCTCCAACAATGCCCCAAAACAAGGCATCAAACAATGGTCCCGGCTCGATATGGGGCTAAATATGACTCGATATGGAATTTTAAATGACTCAATAAGACAGACCGCCTCGCAGACCGGGTTGTTGCCCTCGAACCTAGCTACCAGTTGCTCAGCAGGCTTCAGCCATGTGGTCTGCAGGCAGGGGACAGGACAGGAGAGACAAGACTCAGGCGTCGGGAAGGGGGGGGGGGCACATGTGGGCCAAAGGCTGCAGGGGGGTGGGGAGGGTAGTGCCAGGGCGCCAAGGCGTCTGCCACGGCCCCAAACCTCCCGGAACGAGCTGCCAAGCCACCACTACTGTATGCATGCCCTTCGAGTAAGCAGGGCCGCTGGCAGGGGCAGGCATGCCATTATGGCGATTTGGGCCCTCTTCACGGCGCCACATATCCCCAATCCCGGCCCCCAAGCCGCAGCCCCCCGAGCCCGTTGCATTGTATGCGTCAACGCCGTTGCAGCTGTGGCTAAATGGCCCGAATCCATCAAGGAAGTGGGGAGATGCGGCCCCCTACAGCCTCGGGACACCTGTGGGGCCAACCCCCGCCAACCCACGCTCGTCGCACCTGCCACACGTCGTCTGGCGGTCTTGAAACTAGCGACCAGTTGATAAGCAGGCTTCAACCACGTGGTCTACAGGCAGGGGACAGGACAGGAGGAACAGGACTCAGGCGTTTGGGGGGGGGCGCACTGCCCCCACACGCCCACATCACTGCGCCACAAATGCGCCACGAAATCCGCCACGAAATCCGCTGGCGCGCTCGTTGCCCCGGCCCCCAAGCCCCAGCCCCCCGAGCCCGCTGCATTGTACGCGTCAAGGCCGTTGCAGCTGTGGCTGAATGGCCCGAATCCATCAATGAAGTGGGGAGATGCGGCCCCCTACAGCCTGGGGACGCCTGTGGGGCCAACCCCCGCCCGCCCACGCTCGTCGTACCTGCCACACATCATCTGGCGGTCTCGAAACTAGCGACCAGTTGCTCAACAGGCTTCATCCACGTGGTCTACAGGCAGGGGACAGAACAGGAGGAACAGGACTCAGGCGTTTAGGGGGGGGGGGGGCGCACTGCCCCCACACGCCCACATCACTGCGCCACAAATGCACTGCGCCACAAATGCGCCACGAAATCCGCCAGCGCGCTCGTTGCCCCGGCCCCCAAGCCCCAGCCCCCGGAGCCCGCTGCATTGTACGCGTCACGCCCGTTGCAGCTGTGGCTGAATGGCCCGAATCCATACAGGAAGTGGGGAGATGCGGCCCCCTACAGCCTGGGGACGCCTGTGGGGCCAACCCCCGCCAACCCACGCTCGTCGCACCTGCCACACGTCGTCTGGCGGTCTTGAAACTAGCGACCAGTTGCTCAGCAGGCTTCATCCACGTGGTCTACAGGCAGGGGACAGGACAGGAGGAACAGGACTCAGGCGTTTAGGGGGGGGGCGCACTGCCCCCACACGCACACAGCACTGCGCCACAAATGCGCCACGAAATCAACCGGAGCACTCGTGCTCCGGCCCCTTAGCCCCAGCCCCCCGAGCCCGCTGCATTGTACGCGTCAAGGCCGTTGCAGCTGTGGCTGAATGGCCCGAATCCATCAATGAAGTGGGGAGATGCGGCCCCCTACAGACTGGGGACGCCTGTGGGGCCAACCCCCGCCCGCCCACGCTCGTCGCACCTGCCAGACATCATCTGGCGGTCTCGAACCTAGCGACCAGTTGCTCAACAGGCTTCATCCACGTGGTCTACAGGCAGGGGACAGGACAGGAGGAACAGGACTCAGGCGTTTAGGCGGGGGGCACACTGCCCCCACACGCCCACAGCACTGCGCACAAATGCACTGCGCCACGAAATCCGCCGGAGCACAAGTGCTCCGGCCCCCTAGCCCCAGCCCCCCGAGCCCGCTGCATTGTACGCGTCAACGCCGTTGCAGCTGTGGCTAAATGGCCCGAATCCATCAATGAAGTGGGGAGATGCGGCCCCCTACAGCCTGGGGACGCCTGTGGGGCCAACCCCCGCCCGCCCACGCTCGTCGCACCTGCCACATGTCGTCTGGCGGTCTTGAACCTAGCGACCAGTTGCTCAACAGGCTTCATCCACGTGGTCTACAGGCAGGGGACAGGACAGGAGGAACATGACTCAGGCGATGGGGGGGGGGGCGCACTGCCCCCACACGCACACAGCACTGCGCCACAAATGCACTGCGCCACAAATGCGCCACGAAATCCGCCGGAGCACTCGTTGCCCCGGCCCCCTAGCCCCAGCCCCCCGAGCCCGCTGCATTGTACGCGTCAACGCCGTTGCAGCTGTGGCTAAATGGCCCGAATCCATCAATGAAGTGGGGAGATGCGGCCCCCTACAGCCTGGGGACGCCTGTGGGGCCAACCCCCGCCAACCCACGCTCGTCGCACCTGCCACACGTCGTCTGGCGGTCTTGAAACTAGCGACCAGTTGCTCAGCAGGCTTCAACCACGTGGTCTACAGGCAGGGGACAGGACAGGAGGAACAGGACTCAGGCGTTTAGGGGGGGGGCGCACTGCCCCCACACGCCCACAGCACTGCGCCACAAATGCACTGCGCCACGAAATCCGCCGGAGCACAAGTGCTCCGGCCCCCTAGCCCCAGCCCCCCGAGCCCGCTGCATTGTACGCGTCAACGCCGTTGCAGCTATGGCTGAATGGCCCGAATCCATCAATGAAGTGGGGAGATGCGGCCCCCTACAGCCTGGGGACGCCTGTGGGGCCAACCCCCGCCCGCCCACGCTCGTCGCACCTGCCACACGTCGTCTGGCGGTCTTGAAACTAGCGACCAGTTGCTCAGCCGGCTTCATCCACGTGGTCTACAGGCAGGGGACAGGACAGGAGGAACAGGACTCAGGCGTTTAGGGGGGGGGGCGCACTGCCCCCACACGCACACAGCACTGCGCCACAAATGCACTGCGCCACAAATGCGCCACGTAATCCGCCAGCGCGCTCGTTGCCCCGGCCCCCTAGCCCCAGCCCCCCGAGCCCGCTGCATTGTACGCGTCACGCCCGTTGCAGCTGTGGCTGAATGGCCCGAATCCATCAATGAAGTGGGGAGATGCGGCCCCCTACAGACTGGGGACGCCTGTGGGGCCAACCCCCGCCAACCCACGCTCGTCGCACCTGCCACACGTCGTCTGGCGGTCTTGAAACTAGCGACCAGTTGCTCAGCCGGCTTTATCCACGTGGTCTACAGGCAGGGGAAAGGACAGGAGGAACAGGACTCAGGCGTTTAGGGGGGGGGCGCACTGCCCCCACACGCCCACAGCACTGCGCCACAAATGTGCCACGAAATCCGCAGGAGCACGCGTGCTCCGGCCCCCAAGCCCCAGCCCCCCGAGCCCGCTGCATTGTACGCGTCACGCCCGTTGCAGCTGTGGCTGAATGGCCCGAATCCATCAATGAAGTGGGGAGATGCGGCCCCCTACAGACTGGGGACGCCTGTGGGGCCAACCCCCGCCCGCCCACGCTCGTCGCACCTCCCACACATCATCTGGCGGTCTCGAAATTAGCGACCAGTTGCTCAGCCGGCTTCATCCACGTGGTCTACAGGCAGGGGAAAGGACAGGAGGAACAGGACTCAGGCGTTGGGGGGGGGGGTCACTCCCCCCACACGCCCACAGCACTGCCCCCACACGCCCACAGCACTGCGCCACAAATGCGCCACGAAATATGCCACGAAATCCGCCGGCGCGCTCGTTGCCCCGGCCCCCAAGCCCCAGCCCCCCGAGCCCGCTGCATTGTACGCGTCACGCTCGTTGCAGCTGTGGCTGAATGGCCAGAATCCATACAGGAAGTGGGGAGATGCGGCCCCCTACAGCCTGGGGACGCCTGTGGGGCCAACCCCCGCCCGCCCACGCTCGTCGCACCTGCCACACGTCGTCTGGCGGTCTTGAAACTAGCGACCAGTTGCTCAGCCGGCTTCATCCACGTGGTCTACAGGCAGGGGACAGGACAGGAGGAACAGGACTCAGGCGTTTAGGGGGGGGGGGGGCGCACTGCCCCCACACGCACACAGCACTGCGCCACAAATGCACTGCGCCACAAATGCGCCACGTAATCCGCCAGCGCGCTCGTTGCCCCGGCCCCCTAGCCCCAGCCCCCCGAGCCCGCTGCATTGTACGCGTCACGCCCGTTGCAGCTGTGGCTGAATGGCCCGAATCCATCAATGAAGTGGGGAGATGCGGCCCCCTACAGACTGGGGACGCCTGTGGGGCCAACCCCCGCCAACCCACGCTCGTCGCACCTGCCACACGTCGTCTGGCGGTCTTGAAACTAGCGACCAGTTGCTCAGCCGGCTTCATCCACGTGGTCTACAGGCAGGGGAAAGGACAGGAGGAACAGGACTCAGGCGTTTAGGGGGGGGGGCGCACTGCCCCCACACGCCCACAGCACTGCGCCACAAATGCACTGCGCCACGAAATCCGCCGGAGCACAAGTGCTCCGGCCCCCTACCCCCAGCCCCCCGAGCCCGCTGCATTGTACGCGTAAACGCCGTTGCAGCTGTGGCTGAATGGCCCGAATCCATCAATGAAGTGGGGAGATGCGGCCCCCTACAGCCTGGGGACGCCTGTGGGGCCAACCCCCGCCCGCCCACGCTCGTCGCACCTGCCACATGTCGTCTGGCGGTCTCGAAACTAGCGACCAGTTGCTCAACAGGCTTCATCCACGTGGTCTACAGGCAGGGGACAGGACAGGAGGAACAGGACTCAGGCGATGGGGGGGGGCGCACTGCCCCCACACGCACACAGCACTGCGCCACAAATGCACTGCGCCACAAATGCGCCACGAAATCCGCCGGAGCACTCGTTGCCCCGGCCCCCTAGCCCCAGCCCCCCGAGCCCGCTGCATTGTACGCGTCAACGCCGTTGCAGCTGTGGCTAAATGGCCCGAATCCATCAATGAAGTGGGGAGATGCGGCCCCCTACAGCCTGGGGACGCCTGTGGGGCCAACCCCCGCCCGCCCACGCTCGTCGCACCTGCCACATGTCGTCTGGCGGTCTCGAACCTAGCGACCAGTTGCTCAACAGGCTTCATCCACGTGGTCTACAGGCAGGGGACAGGACAGGAGGAACAGGACTCAGGCGATGGGGGGGGGCGCACTGCCCCCACACGCACACAGCACTGCGCCACAAATGCACTGCGCCACAAATGCGCCACGAAATCCGCCGGAGCACTCGTTGCCCCGGCCCCCTAGCCCCAGCCCCCCGAGCCCGCTGCATTGTACGCGTCAACGCCGTTGCAGCTATGGCTGAATGGCCCGAATCCATCAATGAAGTGGGGAGATGCGGCCCCCTACAGCCTGGGGACGCCTGTGGGGCCAACCCCCGCCCGCCCACGCTCGTCGCACCTGCCACACGTCGTCTGGCGGTCTTGAAACTAGCGACCAGTTGCTCAGCAGGCTTCAACCACGTGGTCTACAGGCAGGGGACAGGACAAGAGGAACAGGACTCAGGTGTTTAGGGGGGGGGGGGGCGCACTGCCCCCACACGCCCACAGCACTGCGCCACAAATGCACTGCGCCACGAAATCCGCCGGAGCACAAGTGCTCCGGCCCCCTACCCCCAGCCCCCCGAGCCCGCTGCATTGTACGCGTAAACGCCGTTGCAGCTGTGGCTGAATGGCCCGAATCCATCAATGAAGTGGGGAGATGCGGCCCCCTACAGCCTGGGGACGCCTGTGGGGCCAACCCCCGCCCGCCCACGCTCGTCGCACCTGCCACATGTCGTCTGGCGGTCTCGAAACTAGCGACCAGTTGCTCAACAGGCTTCATCCACGTGGTCTACAGGCAGGGGACAGGACAGGAGGAACAGGACTCAGGCGATGGGGGGGGCGCACTGCCCCCACACGCACACAGCACTGCGCCACAAATGCACTGCGCCACAAATGCGCCACGAAATCCGCCGGAGCACTCGTTGCCCCGGCCCCCTAGCCCCAGCCCCCCGAGCCCGCTGCATTGTACGCGTCAACGCCGTTGCAGCTGTGGCTAAATGGCCCGAATCCATCAATGAAGTGGGGAGATGCGGCCCCCTACAGCCTGGGGACGCCTGTGGGGCCAACCCCCGCCCGCCCACGCTCGTCGCACCTGCCACATGTCGTCTGGCGGTCTCGAACCTAGCGACCAGTTGCTCAACAGGCTTCATCCACGTGGTCTACAGGCAGGGGACAGGACAGGAGGAACAGGACTCAGGCGATGGGGGGGGGCGCACTGCCCCCACACGCACACAGCACTGCGCCACAAATGCACTGCGCCACAAATGCGCCACGAAATCCGCCGGAGCACTCGTTGCCCCGGCCCCCTAGCCCCAGCCCCCCGAGCCCGCTGCATTGTACGCGTCAACGCCGTTGCAGCTATGGCTGAATGGCCCGAATCCATCAATGAAGTGGGGAGATGCGGCCCCCTACAGCCTGGGGACGCCTGTGGGGCCAACCCCCGCCCGCCCACGCTCGTCGCACCTGCCACACGTCGTCTGGCGGTCTTGAAACTAGCGACCAGTTGCTCAGCAGGCTTCAACCACGTGGTCTACAGGCAGGGGACAGGACAAGAGGAACAGGACTCAGGTGTTTAGGGGGGGGGGGGCGCACTGCCCCCACACGCCCACAGCACTGCGCCACAAATGCACTGCGCCACGAAATCCGCCGGAGCACAAGTGCTCCGGCCCCCTACCCCCAGCCCCCCGAGCCCGCTGCATTGTACGCGTCAACGCCGTCGCAGCTGTGGCTGAATGGCCCGAATCCATCAATGAAGTGGGGAGATGCGGCCCCCTACAGACTGGGGACGCCTGTGGGGCCAACCCCCGCCCGCCCACGCTCGTCGCACCTGCCACATGTCGTCTGGCGGTCTCGAAACTAGCGACCAGTTGCTCAACAGGCTTCATCCACGTGGTCTACAGGCAGGGGACAGGACAGGAGGAACAGGACTCAGGCGATGGGGGGGGCGCACTGCCCCCACACGCACACAGCACTGCGCCACAAATGCACTGCGCCACAAATGCGCCACGAAATCCGCCGGAGCACTCGTTGCCCCGGCCCCCTAGCCCCAGCCCCCCGAGCCCGCTGCATTGTACGCGTCAACGCCGTTGCAGCTGTGGCTAAATGGCCCGAATCCATCAATGAAGTGGGGAGATGCGGCCCCCTACAGCCTGGGGACGCCTGTGGGGCCAACCCCCGCCCGCCCACGCTCGTCGCACCTGCCACATGTCGTCTGGCGGTCTCGAACCTAGCGACCAGTTGCTCAACAGGCTTCATCCACGTGGTCTACAGGCAGGGGACAGGACAGGAGGAACAGGACTCAGGCGATGGGGGGGGGGCGCACTGCCCCCACACGCACACAGCACTGCGCCACAAATGCACTGCGCCACAAATGCGCCACGAAATCCGCCGGAGCACTCGTTGCCCCGGCCCCCTAGCCCCAGCCCCCCGAGCCCGCTGCATTGTACGCGTCAACGCCGTCGCAGCTGTGGCTGAATGGCCCGAATCCATCAATGAAGTGGGGAGATGCGGCCCCCTACAGCCTGGGGACGCCTGTGGGGCCAACCCCCGCCCGCCCACGCTCGTCGCACCTGCCACACGTCGTCTGGCGGTCTTGAAACTAGCGACCAGTTGCTCAGCAGGCTTCAACCACGTGGTCTACAGGCAGGGGACAGGACAAGAGGAACAGGACTCAGGTGTTTAGGGGGGGGGGGCGCACTGCCCCCACACGCCCACAGCACTGCGCCACAAATGCACTGCGCCACGAAATCCGCCGGAGCACAAGTGCTCCGGCCCCCTACCCCCAGCCCCCCGAGCCCGCTGCATTGTACGCGTAAACGCCGTTGCAGCTGTGGCTGAATGGCCCGAATCCATCAATGAAGTGGGGAGATGCGGCCCCCTACAGCCTGGGGACGCCTGTGGGGCCAACCCCCGCCCGCCCACGCTCGTCGCACCTGCCACATGTCGTCTGGCGGTCTCGAAACTAGCGACCAGTTGCTCAACAGGCTTCATCCACGTGGTCTACAGGCAGGGGACAGGACAGGAGGAACAGGACTCAGGCGTTTAGGGGGGGGGGGCGCACTGCCCCCACACGCACACAGCACTGCGCCACAAATGCACTGCGCCACAAATGCGCCACGAAATCCGCCGGAGCACTCGTTGCCCCGGCCCCCTAGCCCCAGCCCCCCGAGCCCGCTGCATTGTACGCGTCAACGCCGTCGCAGCTGTGGCTAAATGGCCCGAATCCATCAATGAAGTGGGGAGATGCGGCCCCCTACAGCCTGGGGGACGCCTGTGGGGGCCAACCCCCGCCCGCCCACGCTCGTCGCACCTGCCACATGTCGTCTGGCGGTCTCGAACCTAGCGACCAGTTGCTCAACAGGCTTCATCCACGTGGTCTACAGGCAGGGGACAGGACAGGAGGAACAGGACTCAGGCGTTTAGGGGGGGGGGGGCGCACTGCCCCCACACGCACACAGCACTGCGCCACAAATGCGCCACGTAATCCGCAGGAGCACTCGTGCTCCGGCCCCCAAGCCCCAGCCCCCGGAGCCCGCTGTATTGTACGCGTGAACGCCGTTGCAGCTATGGCTGAATGGCCCGAATCCATCAATGAAGTGGGGAGATGCGGCCCCCTACAGACTGGGGACGCCTGTGGGGCCAACCCCCGCCCGCCCACGCTCGTCGCACCTGCCACACGTCGTCTGGCGGTCTCGAAACTAGCGACCAGTTGCTCAACAGGCTTCATCCACGTGGTCTACAGGCAGGGGACAGGACAGGAGGAACAGGACTCAGGCGAGGGGGGGGGGGCGCACTGCCCCCACACGCACACAGCACTGCGCCACAAATGCGCCACGTAATCCGCTGGCGCGCTCGTTGCCCCGGCCCCCAAGCCCAAGCCCCCCGAGCCCGGTGCATTGTACGCGTCAAGGCCGTTGCAGCTGTGGCTGAATGGCCCGAATCCATCAATGAAGTGGGGGAGATGCGGCCCCCTACTGCCTGGGGACGCCTGTGGGGCCAACCCCCGCCAACCCACGCTCGTCGCACCTGCCACACCGTCGTCTGGCGGTCTTGAAACTAGCGACCAGTTGCTCAGCAGGCTTCAACCACGTGGTCTACAGGCAGGGGACAGGACAAGAGGAACAGGACTCAGGCGTTTAGGGGGGGGGGGCGCACTGCCCCCACACGCCCACAGCACTGCGCCACAAATGCACTGCGCCACGTAATCCGCAGGAGCACTCGTTGCCCCGGCCCCCAAGCCCAAGCCCCCCGAGCCCGGTGCATTGTACGCGTCAAGGCCGTTGCAGCTGTGGCTGAATGGCCCGAATCCATCAATGAAGTGGGGAGATGCGGCCCCCTACAGCCTGGGGACGCCTGTGGGGCCAACCCCCGCCAACCCACGCTCGTCGCACCTGCCACACGTCGTCTGGCGGTCTTGAAACTAGCGACCAGTTGCTCAGCAGGCTTCAACCACGTGGTCTACAGGCAGGGGACAGGACAAGAGGAACAGGACTCAGGCGATGGGGGGGGGCGCACTGCCCCCACACGCACACAGCACTGCGCCACAAATGCACTGCGCCACGAAATCCGCCGGAGCACAAGTGCTCCGGCCCCCTAGCCCCAGCCCCCCGAGCCCGCTGCATTGTACGCGTCAACGCCGTTGCAGCTGTGGCTAAATGGCCCGAATCCATCAATGAAGTGGGGAGATGCGGCCCCCTACAGCCTGGGGACGCCTGTGGGGCCAACCCCCGCCAACCCACGCTCGTCGCACCTGCCACATGTCGTCTGGCGGTCTCGAAACTAGCGACCAGTTGCTCAACAGGCTTCATCCACGTGGTCTACAGGCAGGGGACAGGACAGGAGGAACAGGACTCAGGCGATGGGGGGGGGCGCACTGCCCCCACACGCACACAGCACTGCGCCACAAATGCGCCACGAAATCCGCCGGAGCACTCGTGCTCCGGCCCCCTAGCCCCAGCCCCCCGAGCCCGCTGCATTGTACGCGTCACGCCCGTTGCAGCTGTGGCTGAATGGCCCGAATCCATCAATGAAGTGGGGAGATGCGGCCCCCTACACCCTGGGGACGCCTGTGGGGGCCAACCCCCGCCCGCCCACGCTCGTCGCACCTGCCAGACATCATCTGGCGGTCTCGAAACTAGCGACCAGTTGCTCAACAGGCTTCATCCACGTGGTCTACAGGCAGGGGACAGGACAGGAGGAACAGGACTCAGGCGTTTAGGGGGGGGGCGCACTGCCCCCACACGCCCACAGCACTGCGCCACAAATGCGCCACGAAATCCGCCACGAAATCCGACAGCGCGCTCGTTGCCCCCGGCCCCCTAGCCCCAGCCCCCGGAGCCCGCTGCATTGTACGCGTCACGCCCGTTGCAGCTGTGGCTGAATGGCCCGAATCCATCAATGAAGTGGGGAGATGCGGCCCCCTACAGACTGGGGACGCCTGTGGGGCCAACCCCCGCCCGCCCACGCTCGTCGCACCTGCCACACATCATCTGGCGGTCTCGAAATTAGCGACCAGTTGCTCAGCCGGCTTCATCCACGTGGTCTACAGGCAGGGGAAAGGACAGGAGGAACAGGACTCAGGCGTTGGGGGGGGGGTCACTCCCCCACACGCCCACAGCACTGCCCCCACACGCCCACAGCACTGCGCCACAAATGCGCCACGAAATATGCCACGAAATCCGCCGGCGCGCTCGTTGCCCCGGCCCCCAAGCCCCAGCCCCCCGAGCCCGCTGCATTGTACGCGTCACGCTCGTTGCAGCTGTGGCTGAATGGCCCGAATCCATACAGGAAGTGGGGAGATGCGGCCCCCTACAGACTGGGGACGCCTGTGGGGCCAACCCCCGCCCGCCCACGCTCGTCGCACCTGCCACACATCATCTGGCGGTCTCGAAATTAGCGACCAGTTGCTCAGCCGGCTTCATCCACGTGGTCTACAGGCAGGGGAAAGGACAGGAGGAACAGGACTCAGGCGTTGGGGGGGGGTCACTCCCCCCACACGCCCACAGCACTGCCCCCACACGCCCACAGCACTGCGCCACAAATGCGCCACGAAATATGCCACGAAATCCGCCGGAGCACTCGTTGCCTCGGCCCCCAAGCCCCAGCCCCCCGAGCCCGCTGCATTGTACGCGTCACGCTCGTTGCAGCTGTGGCTGAATGGCCAGAATCCATACAGGAAGTGGGGAGATGCGGCCCCCTACAGCCTGGGGACGCCTGTGGGGCCAACCCCCGCTCGCCCACGCTCGTCGCACCTGCCACACATCGTCTGGCGGCCTCGAACCTTGCTACCAGTTGCTCAGCAGGCTTCAGCCACGTGGTCTGCAGGCAGGGAACAGGACTCAGGCGTTAGGGGGGGCGCACACCTCCACCTGACCTCAACACGCACCACACCGCAAAACCCGCACCACACCGCAAGTCGGCGGGCGCGCGCTTGCGCGTTGCCCACTGCCCCCAAACTCGCTGCATTGTACGCGTCGAGGCCGTTGCAGCGGTGGCAGAATGGCCCGAATACATCAATGAAGTGGGGAGATGCGGCCCCCTACAGCCTGGGGACGCCTGTGGGGCCAACCCCCGCCCGCCCACGCTCGTCGCACCTGCCACATGTCGTCTGGCTGCCACATGTCGTCTGGCGGTCTCGAAATTAGCGACCAGTTGCTCAGCCGGCTTCATCCACGTTGTCTACAGGCAGGGGAAAGGACAGGAGGAACAGGACTCAGGCGTTGGGGGGGGGGGGTCACTGCCCCCACACGCACACAGCACTGCGCCACAAATGCACTGCGCCACAAATGCGCCACGTAATCCGCCAGCGCGCTCGTTGCCCCGGCCCCCTAGCCCCAGCCCCCCGAGCCCGCTGCATTGTACGCGTCACGCTCGTTGCAGCTGTGGCTGAATGGCCAGAATCCATACAGGAAGTGGGGAGATGCGGCCCCCTACAGACTGGGGACGCCTGTGGGGCCAACCCCCGCCCGCCCACGCTCGTCGCACCTGCCACACATCATCTGGCGGTCTCGAACCTAGCTACCAGTTGCTCAGCAGGCTTCAGCCACGTGGTCTGCAGGCAGGGAACAGGACTCAGGCGTTAGGGGGGGGGGCGGGGGCGCACACCTCCACCTGACCTCAACACGCACCATACCGCAAGGCCCGCACCACACCGCACGTCGGCGGGCGCGCGCTTGCGCGTTGCCCACGGCCCCCAAACTCGCTGCATTGTACGCGTCGAGGCCGTTGCAGCGGTGGCAGAATGGCCCGAATACATCAATGAAGTGGGGAGATGCCGCCCCCTACAGCCTGGGGACGCCTGTGGGGCCAACCCCCGCCCGCCCACGCTCGTCGCACCTGCCACATGTCGTCTGGCTGCCACATGTCGTCTGGCGGTCTCGAAACTAGCGACCAGTTGCTCAACAGGCTTCATCCACGTGGTCTACAGGCAGGGGAAAGGACAGGAGGAACAGGACTCAGGCGTTGGGGGGGGGGGGGGGGCGCACTGCCCCCACACGCCCACATCACTGCGCCACAAATGCGCCACGAAATCCGCAGGAGCACTCGTGCTCCGGCCCCCAAGCCCCAGCCCCCGGAGCCCGCTGTATTGTACGCGTCACGCCCGTTGCAGCTGTGGCTGAATGGCCCGAATCCATACAGGAAGTGGGGAGATGCGGCCCCCTACAGACTGGGGACGCCTGTGGGGCCAACCCCCGCCCGCCCACGCTCGTCGCACCTGCCAGACATCATCTGGCGGTCTCGAAACTAGCGACCAGTTGCTCAACAGGCTTCATCCACGTGGTCTACAGGCAGGCGAAAGGACAGGAGGAACAGGACTCGGGCGTTTAGGGGGGGGGGGGCGCACTGCCCCCACACGCCCACAGCACTGCCCCCACACGCCCACATCACTGCGCCACAAATGCGCCACGTAATCCGCAGGAGCACTCGTGCTCCGGCCCCCAAGCCCCAGCCCCCGGAGCCCGCTGTATTGTACGCGTCACGCCCGTATGCAGATGTGGCTGGATGGCCCGAATCCATCAAGGAAGTGGGGAGATGCAGCCCCCTACAGCCTGGGGACGCCTGTGGGGCCAACCCCCGCCAACCCACGCTCGTCGCACCTGCCACACATCGTCTGGCGGCCTCGAACCTAGCTACCAGTTGCTCAGCAGGCTTCAGCCACGTGGTCTGCAGGCAGGGAACAGGACTCAGGCGTTAGGGGGGGGCGGGGGCGCAACACTCCACCTGACCTCAACACGCACCACACCGCAAGGCCCGCACCACACCGCAAGTCGGCGGGCGCGCGCTTGCGCGTTGCCCACGGCCCCCAAACTCGCTGCATTGTACGCGTCGAGGCCGTTGCGCGGTGGCAGAATGGCCCGAATACATCAAGGAAGTGGGGAGATGCCGCCCCCCTACAGCCTGGGGACGCCTGTGGGGCCAACCCCCGCCCGCCCACGCTCGTCTGCACCTGCCACATTGTCGCTGTGCCCACATGTCGTCTGGCGGTCTCGAAACTAGCGACCAGTTTGCTCAACAGGCTTCATCCACGTGGTCTACAGGCAGGGGAAAGGACAGGAGGAACAGGACTCAGGCGTTGGGGGGGGGGGGGGGGCGCACTGCCCCCACACGCCCACATCACTGCGCCACAAATGCGCCACGAAATCCGCAGGAGCACTCGTGCTCCGGCCCCCAAGCCCCAGCCCCCCGGAGCCCGCTGTATTGTACGCGTCACGCCCGTTGCAGCTGTGGCTGAATGGCCCGAATCCCATACAGGAAGTGGGGAGATGCGGCCCCCCTACAGACTGGGGGACGCCTGTGGGGCACACCCCCCGCCCGCCACGCATCGTCGCACCTGCCAGACATCATCTGGCGGTCTCTCGAAACTAGCGACAGTTGCTCAACAGGCTTCATCCACGTGGTCTACCAGGCAGGCGAAAGGACAGGAGGAACAGGGACTGGGCGTTTAGGGGGGGGGCGCACTGCCCCCACACGCCCACAGCACTGCCCCACACGCCCACATCACTGCGCCACAAATGCGCCACGTAATCCGCAGGAGAACTCGTGCTCCGGCCCCCAGCCCCAGCCCCCCGGAGCCCGCTGTATTGTACGCGTCACGCCCGTTGCAGATGTGGCTGGATGGCCCGAATCCATCAAGGAAGTGGGGAGATGCAGCCCCCTACAGCTGGGGACGCCTGTGGGGCCAACCCCCGCCAACCCACGCTCGTCGCCCTGCCACACATCGTCTGGGGCCTCGAACCTAGCTACCAGTTGCTCAGCAGGCTTCAGCCACGTGGTCTGCAGGCAGGGAACAGGACTCAGGCGTTAGGGGGGGGCGGGGGCGCACACCTCCACCTGACCTCAACACGCACACACCGCAAGGCCGCACCACACCGCAAGTCGGCGG